>JAVJIF010006378.1:62500-234982 GCA_038442645.1 Agave tequilana | reverse complement strand
ATCTTTCAACCATTGGAACTGATATAATCGATCAATATGAAGAGCAACTCAAAGCATATAATAAAAATGCAAAATTATGCTATCTCAAATATGTAAGTTTTTTTATCAGCTCATACCATTAGCTCAGCTTCTGCAGCATGGATGACCCTTTATGTTATAGTTGATTGGAACTCTGATGTTTTCGCCATTTTCTTGCCGCTTGGCATTTTTCCTCTAGAGTTGTGATCACGTGTGGAGGGAAAAAGTTTTTGATCTCTTGAATAAAAAAGTGTGGCTTCAATGTCACTGCCGAAGGAGGAGCAAGCTACACCTTCGCTTTCAGCATAATGAAACATTCCTTCTTCAGAAATGTTGGGTATTATGTGATTTTATTTTAACAACACTAACACATCAGTTCGCAGACATTGAACACTTCCAACAGTCAAGCACCAAAAGATATCACAGACTCAAATAAAAGCATTGAGAAATTAATCTGTAATGGACATTGGTATCTCAAGGGAAAATGAAAATACATTTTTTTACAAATGTAATATGTCAAACCATCTTAGCACGCAGAATTGGAAAATAAATTGCCCAAATTTCATATACCATAACCTTTCAAATTATACGCAATTCTGTGGTTATAGTTGTGAGATCCTCTATCTGTAGTTTTTATACAAGCGAGAAATAAGCTGAATGTGAAAATTAAGGAAAATTATATCCATCTCTGTGTGCAGCATATATTGGTTTCAGATTGCATAAAACTAAAAACCCCACAAATTCTTAGAAAGGTCTAGTTTCAAGAGTAACTGCTTTCTATTTATGTCATGATTTACAAATGGTATACTCTGATGTGTGCATTCTTCTTATACAACCATTTGCGAACCTAAAGCATATTATGTTGCATAGATATCCATCTAAGAGTGCTATGGTTCTATTATGAATGTATAGTAAAATTATCTATCCCCCTGGTACCTTAGAATTATATCATATGTGCTCAAAAATCTTAGTCACCAAAACACCAATAAAGAAGGTGCTCAGAACAACTATTGCATCAATACAGTATATCTACAGCTCACCAAAACATCAACAAAGGTCCTCAGAACAACCATTGCATCATTATAGCATCTTTATGGTGCTAATTCACAAAGCATTGGAAAATTTTGGGGAACAAAAATTGAACTAAACAAAGCCTAAAACAGTAAATAGAACAGATCAAACTGCAAGAGATGCACACTTCACTGTATGACTGACTCTAGAACAAACTAAAAGGTGAAAGGTTTAATCGGAAATAACCAACTCAACGTATATAAAACGAGCAATTTGTTTCAACTAGCAAAGGCAAAACCATTTGCAAACAATTAGGTGCCAATAATAGGTAATACTAGTGAAAGAAATCATCATGAAGACAGCGCCAATAAGACATGAAAATAGCCTTCATAATGTGATGAAGAATGCAAGATATAAATAAACAGGAACACCAAAACTATCAAACTGATGTTTCAATGGGCGCACCTTTATTTGGAACAAGGAGAATATAGTCATACTTATACAAACTAGATGGAGTTTTATCTCACATTCATCGAGTTGGATTTCGGTAAACTCTTTGAAACATGACACGTAATCCATGAACTCTGAAGAAACAAACTAAAAGGGAAAAAAGGGAAATAAAAAACTGCAATTACAAGGAGTGAAAATGGTTCAATTGACCCCCTAATCTAAAATGGGACAACATTATTACTTCATTGAAGGATACCAATAAATGTATTCCCCTATTCGTGTGTCCCAACGTGGCTACACCATAAGTAATCAGAGAACTCACCTCAAATCTTGGACTGTTTACCAATCTTGAACCACTCGGTTTGGAAGGTGTTAGATCTGACAACTAATCAATGTCACCGATCTAATTGGCCAGGTCGGTAAATATCATGTGGGTGGTCTTTTGTTCAATAGAACGTTCTTTAATTACAAAATCATCTTTCAATTTTTTTCTTAGTTAAATACCAATTACACTGGAATTAATCAGTCTCAATATATAGTTAAATATATTCTCAGTAATATTAAATGAATAATATTCTCTTATAAAAAGAACGTTAGTTCAATAATACAATAAATGGAGTGAGATACGCATATAGCGAATCTCCTTGAGATAATTACATCTCCTCTACAGTGTTAATAGGCTACTAGACGCCGTGTCCTAAGATACAACACCCCTTCATAGTATTTGGATAACATTACTAAATTACTGAACAGTCAAATCTTAATTAATCAGTACCTTTACTAATTGAAATTTCAAAGAATGGACGAAGACAAATTTCAAGAGAATATTTTCCTTAATATGGAAGAATATTCACTTTAAGAGAAAGGAGGGAGAGATGAATTAATGTCTTAAGAAGGCACAAATTCAGAAAACATTCTGATCTTCTGCTTTTCCTCTTCAGATTCTGCAATCTTCTTTTCTATGTTTAGAAATTGTAATATCCCTAGTTTATAATACTATATTACTATATTTTTGTCAAATATTTAACTAGCTTTATTTATTATTATTGGTATTTGTTGTTACTATAATTATCATTATTGCTATTGTTATTAGTATATAAGTATTGTTAATTATTGTTACTAGTATTTATTATTATTATTTATTAGTATTATGTAATGTTATTGATATTACTATTTTGAAGCCATCTTACTTCAGATAAATTAGTATAAAATATTCTTTATAATATTTATCTAAACCAAATTAAATTAATTGTAGATTTTCAAATTGGACTACATAACTCGATATCCGGGTCTGTGCAAACCCAGATGAGTGCTTTTATCTTTTAAATAAATTATGATGTATTTTGATAAAATTGAGTATAATTATCGATTATTTAGTTAATGTTTATACATTCGAATTTATTAGTTAATTTTCTTGCATTAAGAATTGCATATTCTCATGACATAGTTTATGCAAATGACTATATGGTTTTACTCTGAATATGTTCAGCTGTGATTACATAAAATTGGTATGAATAGATATTTAAATAAATAATTATTGAGTTTTGAAAACTGAATTAGTAAGTGCTTACTTTTAAGAAAATACTTAAAAATAATTATAAGTAATGAGAATATTCTGAATTATAAATTATGAATATTTATGCATTTTATTAATTATTTAATTTTGATATAGTATACAAGTTCGTTATGCCCATTTATACTTCATATATTATTTTACATATTTCATTTAAGTAATTCCAATTTCAGAAATAATTATAAAATTTCAAATTATTAAAATAGACACTCCTTAGAAATAATTAAGAATAAAAGAAAAACAATGAAGAGTTTCCTAAAAAATTATATTTTAAATTGAATATTATAGTGAGTATTCTTCTTTATTAAATCTATTTAAACAAGTCATTTTCAATGTGTTTAATAAATCACCTTAATCATAAAGTTAAAATAATGACTGTATCTTTTAATTAAATTATGCAAATGATTAAGATTTAGTGTTTATTCTGTATTTTTAAATAATTTATATTTTTTTACACATGAACATATCTTGAAAAGTTATTCATTAATTCATTATCAAGTCACTTAACTAATTTTCCTAACATCTAGAAAATCATAATTTCTAAATTTAATTTAATTATATATATAATAATAATATGCTGTGTTCATGCATATAAATATTACAAATATTTTTTAAATATATTATTATAACTTTTTGAAAAAAAAAAAGTTTCAATCAGTAACTTTCTAGAATTATGATAATTACCAAATTCATAATATTTAAGATTGAATAGATTAATTTTTATTTTCCCTAATTATCCAAACTCTACTTTCATGAAACCAATATGATTATTACTGAAAATAATTATTAATTTTTAGAAATTGAATGAGTTGAATTATTAATACTTGGATATTTTGATAACATTTTAATTGACGATAAGTAGTGAAAAGTTTAGAAAATTGAACGATAAACTTTGAATTCATATTTAATGGCATTCATTTCAAGAGTTGACTTATTATACATGATATTTACCTAATAAACATGATGTCCATGTTACTAAAGTTGATGGAAAATATTGTTATACGGTAACAACATCGTCCTGCTTATCTTATTTACTGACCATGTATCGTGGTTACACTGTTGATGTTGATATCGTTGTCATCACTGAGTTATCCCTGTAATCTACGTGACATATACATTAATCGATCTTGATAAACTAAATAACATGATCATAAACAACCTACACTAGAACTGAAAAAATTGATGGAGTAGACAACATCTGTATTTTGAGTAGACTTAGGATATAGGTTTCGCAGCCGAAAGAGGGTTCCACGACAGGGTTCCTGTGGGGTGGCTGACACCTCGTCATGTTCCTATTCCTATCTATACATGTTATATATGCTACTTGACCTGTTATACATGTTACCTAACTACATTGAGGTAGGGCCTGGTTCAGCGCCAAGAGTCTGGGTCGTGGTCTTAGGTATGTATGGGACCCACTTAAAACACAGATAATGATTGCAACCAATTAGTTTTAATAACATAGGATCTCGATTGGCGCGTGTGGTAGGTGTAGTATGGGATGCGTCTACTGCAGGTGACAATTAGTGTTCGCTGACATAATTAATAACAAAACTGAATCTTACATTGACATTGTGGACTGAACTAGATACATACATGTTATGATAAACACCTGACATATGATTTATAACTGATTGACCTCATTACTTTTAAAGTTAAGTATTGCATGTCATCATAATACTTGTACTATGCTGATTGATATTTATTGTACCATACTCTCTTCTTATTACTGTTTCATTCATGTCATTTCATTATCCATTATATCTTCATGATAGTATAATAGTATGCTCACACATTATATGCACGTACACCTTTCCCTTATTTTACACACTAATTGGGAGTTCCGACTCCCTCGATTTGTACATCTAGGTATATGGGTATTTCTTTTACTAAGCAGATATCTGAGGAGATTAATTGTATCTGAGAAGTACTTTTCTTTGCTTAATCACTAGATTCTTTGATATAGTTCTTATCTTCTTTTTCATCCTGTTGATTTCCTTTGATTCTCTATATATATTGGACTCGATAGTTGTTCTGTTGATTATTCATAGAATAACATTGTCATATGTAGGATTTATATGTTATATTGTAGTGACTATATTGCCTTTATTGTTGATTTATATAACTTATTTAGGTCACTTTAGGCTTAGCGTGTACATGTGGGGTATTTTCCTCGTGTATGTACATCACCGACTCTCATCGCGTCTCCGCTCCTACGTATTTTGGGAAGCAGGCCATGACAGAAATGATCAAGAGGACAGCTATTATAGCGCTCCTAACACTCTTGGAACCTATTGGGAGAGAAATGTTGTGACAGTTCTATCAAAACCGTCACAACTGTTTAACTGCTCAGAGCAGTTTCTGTTTGTGGAGTATGCCCGCTTCTAGAAGCGGGTGTGGATAAGGTCAGATCTTCTGATCCTCATTTGCGCAACCTGCTTGGATCCGGTGCGGGGATTCACCGCACTGCATGGCCCCATACAAAAAGAACTGGGCCCAACCCAAGGTCGCACCCGCACCCATTGACAAATGCTTCATACTAGTCAACTAATGACCTTTAATAAAAACTTATCATTGTCAGAGTAGTCAACTAATTATTTTTGCTAGTCAATTAATTGAACCGATTTAATCACTATTAGTTAACTAATGATCTAAGTAGTCGACTAATCTGGGCGACGGAGTTGTGTTCTGATTGGACCTTAACTCTGTCCTTGTCTGCCATATATATAAGTTGGTTCGGGGATATTTTTTGAGTGATTTTCATTTTTAAATCCCATCCCACTTTCCCCTACAGAGCTCACCTAGAAACCTAGAGCGAGAAGGAGCTAGAGAAAGAAAGATTGGAGAAGAAATTTGAGATTTCTTTCTTGGTGAAGATACCAGTTAAGAGTTACCTATCAGCACCCCCAACCTCTGGATCATCTTCTTCTTGGTTGACAAAGGCAAGTCTTCCTCTCTTGATTGCCTTCTTACCTTGATTTTGATGGTTAGGATTTTCATCAATGATAGACCTTGACTTGTATGTGATTTTCACGCTTAGATTTTGTTAGGATTAATATTTATGAATCCTTTGAATTGTAGTATACCCTCGTGCTATGATAGAATGATATAGATGTTGACCCAAAGGTCTATCTCTTTAATTTTGATGATGATTATCTCATATAGTTATCATTATACTAACGATCTTTTGAGTGGTCAAAGTTACATGTTTAGCAAGATTACTTAGTATGATTGCTTGGCTTCAATAAAAAAACTCAAAGTCAAGCTTGAACCTAATACAAGTTCATTCAAGAGCTCAAGAGCGAAGAACGCACAATAAACTTAAGAAGGAGTGAAGCTCTGGAATCAAGTTTGGATGCGTCGAAGCGTCTCATGAAAAAAGCTTTCTATATTGTAAGATTAGATTTTTATCAAAATCTTGTTTAGAATTGGAAGGCTCATAGATAAACACACGTACAAAATTGATTTAAAGATTTGTTGCAATAAATAAAAAAAAATTTAGTTTTGAAATTTCTTGTTTAGAAAATCATTTTTGAGAAAAATGATTTTCAAAAGATTTATTTCAAAAATGGATTTGTTATTGCTAAATAGGGTTTCAAGAGTTTATATGTCATGTTAATTTTTGATCACATAGACCTTGTCAAAAGAATTTGTATAAACCCATTTTTGCAAGTTTTAACAAAGTATATTAAAAAGATTTATCATAATAGTTTTAAATTTCAATATGCTTTCAAAATTGAGCTAAGCTGGTCGACCGTTCGGTCGATCGCCTGTAGAGCTGTTGAGCTCGCTCTGCCAGTCGACTAGATATGCACGGGCTTGTGCACTTACCAAGTTGTGTATGTTGGTGGACCGACCGGTCGACTGTAGATCCTTGCAGGATTCTCTGTTTGTCGATCTCGGTCGACCAGCTGCTCGTTCGACTAAGCTTGAAAGCTCTCTATTTGAGCTCGATCGACCGGAGTTCTCAACGGCTATTTTTGTTAGCCGTTGGCAGTCAACCAATAACTATGCAAATCCACAGATTTTGCCTTTAATGGCTATTTTTGTTTTGGACTATTATGAATTATCTCTAAATGGTTATTTTGGTTTAAATGTCTATTCCTATAAATAGGGGCACTGTAGAAAACCCTAAAGATACATAAGATTCAATTTTTACAAGATTTCAAAGTTTAGAGCCCTAAAATCCAAATCTCTTTTCTTTGTTCTTCTATTTCAAAACCCTTACAAGTTTCACACAATTTTGAGCTTTCATTCTCCACTCCAGATTATAGGATTATATGTTGAGCATTTGTGATCTAGAAGAGATAACCATTTTCTATATTGTCGAGGGTGTAGAGGTTGATGCCTCGGTAGAGCTTGCGGGCTCGAGTTGCTCTAAATCTTACGGGATTGAGCGTTGGTTGTAAGAGAGTCAAGAATAGTGAAATATTTTATAGCGGTGAAGGCAGAGATGTAGAGATAGTGGCTCGATCCTCGAAACATATCTTAGTACTTGCGTTTGAAATTCTTTCTCTTAACTTAAACTCTCTTTGCTTGTGCTAATACTTACATATTGATATTCATATTGTGATTAATTTGTTTTAATTTCTGTGTTGTATTTTTAGATTTGCCATTAGTGTTAACCATCACTTAACACCTCCTCTAGGTGATTTTAATTTGTATTAGAGCTTGGTTCTTTTGTTTTAGGCTTAACGTCCTACAGTAAAAGATCCATTATTTGCTTGTCACTCTATTTCTCACAACTATTATGATATCACATGATTTTTCTGGCATCACATGATTTTTCTAGCATCAAGTTCCCTACCAAAATTTGATGGTCTTAACTTTCCTATTTGGAAAGTGAATGATTTTGTTTCTAAAGTCCTTAGGTTTTAGAGTAGCCAAGGTCATGACTAAAGAATATGATGAACCTCACGGTGATGAGGATGCTTGGTCTGAATCTACCGCTAAGGGCTATGAGGCCAATGCTAGGGCATAATATGTACTCACACAAGCTTTAAATGATGATGACTTGTCACGAGTCATCAATTGTAAGTCGACATTTAAAGTGTGAAATGATTTAATTATTAGCCATGAGGGTACTATTAGCCTAAAGGCCAATCACTCTAGTTTTGATGATGATTAACTCATGTAGTTATAGTACTAATGATATTGTGTTTATATAGGTTTAGATATTTGATTGAGATATTAGTAGGTGTTTAGATTCAACGAAAGATTCGAAGTCAAATTTTGAAGCTAGCACGTATTGATTCAAGAGCTCGCGCTTCAAGATCGCATCAAGTACTCAAAGAGGAGTCTAACTCGTTGGACAAAGTTTGGACCAAGTCGAGATGGAGAAGAAGATTTTCAAGACTTGAGTCATGTTTGTAAGTTTTAAGATTTTATTTTTAGATAAAATATAAATGATATATTAGTTGTGGATTGCTCAAGCTCTCTCTCTCACACACACACACACTATATGTGTTTTCATAAGAAATAGTTTTAGTTTTTGAAAATACCATTTTGGTTTTGAGCTTCAAAGAATATATTTATTGGTTTCATGATTAGATTTCATCAAAACAAGTTTACATGATTTATATATGTTTTGGATTTCATCCATACACATTGATGGTTTAAATGTTTAGAAAAACTTATTTGATACTTCTAGTTCATGGTTTTAAGTTTTGTTAAAGTCAAAACTTAATTTTGGGCTTATTATCAAAAACATAAATATTTCATCTTATATGTGTATTGGATTATATCCATACACATTATACTTTAAAAGTGTTTAAAATATCTTATTTTGTATTAGAATAATTTTAGAAAAACATTTTCAATTTGAAGTTTGATTTTGAAAAATACGGTTTTTGTTTTAAGGCTAAACTTCTATATCGCAAAAATAGTTCAACATGTTTGTAATATGTGTTGATTTTTAATCACACATATTTGTACTTCAAAGTGTTTAAATGAACTTATTTTTGTGGATTTTTATGAGATTTAAATAAATTTTAGGGTTAAAAAAACCAAGTTTCAAATCCCTCAAACCCTATTTCTGGGCTTCTGGCGGTAAACCGATGTGCAGAGTACGTGCACAAAGCCCTGGCTTGAGGATGAGTGACCGGACGGTTGACCGATCCAGAGAGTTTGCTATCTGAATCTGGCCCCGGTCGACCAAGCGGTCGACCGACCAAAGAGCAGTGCTTTCTGGTTCTTACCTCGGTCGACCGAGCGGTCGACCGATAAGTCATGACCTGGATGCGATCGACTAGGCGGTCGACGGGCAACCCTAACGGTCAAAATTCTGACCGTTGTCCGGTCGATCGACAGGCCATCTGGCCCCCCAACAGCTAGTTTTCTGTAGCCTATATATTAGGGTTTTTGGGCCAGTTTTGGTTAAGATTTTTTAGGCTGTTTTCAAGAGCTCTTTTATAGAGTTTCTTAGAAAGTTTTAGAGCTTCAATTCTATGTCTAAAAGAGAGTTTTTATTAGTAAATCTCTTGGGTTTTCAAAAGTGTTTTCTTGAGATTTTCCACCTCCACATCTATCTTGTTTTCTCTCACAAGCGTGAACCATCTATTGCTATATCAATCCTCTAGGGAAACTTGCTGTGAGAGTTTATTTTTTGTGATCAAGAGAAGGAGATCATCAAGCGTTCTATTTGTATTTGAGGAGGCAAACTTGCGGGTTCGTGTTGTAACGAGTTCTTGAGGGAGCTCAGTGTAGAGGTGCAGCTTCGACAAGTTAGTGTGCTTGCGTGTGTTGTTCTTGTGGGAACAAGTGAGTAACTTACAAGTCCAAGAGTTCTTGAGGGAGCTCGTTGTAGGTATTGCGGTACTGAGTGATTTTGCGAGATCAATTTTAATGAAAATCCTTCATAGTGATGAAGGCAGGGACGTAGAGCAAGCGTGCTCGAATCTTGAAATAATACTTCCGTGTTTACGATTGCCTATCTGTCTCTTACTTGTGTTTATAGCTTGCATGCTCTTATTGTTTATATCATGCTTGATATTCCCTTTTGCTATATATATATATATATATATATATATTATATATATATATATATATATATATATATATATATTTGATTGGGATTGTTTGCTCACACTAATATTCAATCAAGAGAGCCATAGTGGCACCTCAACTCTTAATTTAGAGGAATCTTGAGGAGATAGTCCAGAGTCCTTCACCAAGAATTCAGCTACACTCTTGGTTTTACGTTGTGTGTAGTTATAGTTTGCATAATTAGTTTTAATTCCGCATTAGTTTTGTATTTGATTAGCTTGTCACCTATTCACCCCCCTCTAGGTGATCTACAATTGGTATCAGAGCTTGGTACTCTTGATTTGGATCTAACAACCTTGAGTTAAAGATCCTAATTTAGCTATCACAATATTTGTTTACACACACATATAGATTTCATGACACCTCCATTGTTTGACATTCTTAACCTCCAAACATGAAAAGTTAAGATATCCATGTGTTTAAAAGCTCTAGGAATTCATGTTTATCTTGTTACCACTAAAGATTCATATTGTGTTAATGGTAAGCATCTTGAGGTTAACATAATAGCTGTCCATGCTTTAAAATAACCTCTAAATGATGATTATTTATTTAGGATTTCTAACATTGAATCGGCTTTTATAGTTTGCAACACTTTCTTCTCTCTTGGGGAACGAACGTCATATCATAATGAGAGTGACTCGGATGATGAAAGTGATGCTTTCAATATGTGCTACATAGTCCAAGGTGATGACCCCCTTGAGGTAAATTTTGAATCCGAGTTAGAAGAAGATGTTGACATGCCTTATGTGCCTGTTTGGTTAAGGGTGAAAGTGAGGAAATGAAGAAGTGAGGAAGTGGTAATAGTTTCCTTTGGAACTTGAGAATTAGTTAGTAAGTTTTTTGGTGTTTGGATGTTATTGAGAAGTGTAGTTTGGAAGATGTTATGTCTTTTTCGGTGTTTGGATGGTTTTGTGGAAGTGGAAGTAAAAAAGTTAACCACAAAGTTGACCGCAAAATAATATTAAAATAAAAATTAATTAAGAAAAATAAAATGGACTGTAATTAGAATGCAAGTGAGATATACATGATCAAAAAATTAACTGTTTTGTGCTACAACTTATTATAAATGAGATTTATATGACCACAAAATTAACTGTAGCACTCTAGAAGTGAGGAAATGGTTGTGTGAGAAAAGGAAAAGGGATTTTCTTATTTACCTTTTCCAGTGTTTGGATAGATAGGGAAGTGATCTATTATACTTCCTCATTTTCTTACTTCCGCCCACTTCCTTGCAACCAATATTCCCTATGATGATATTACATCTTTTTGTCAAAAACTTCTTCAAAAATATGATTTGTTAAAAAAGAAAAAAAACTTAGTTTTAAAAGAAAACAAAACTTTGTTGATGGAAAATGAATTTTTGAAAAAGAAGAATGTTTTATGCTTTTGAAGGAAATAATTCTTTAATAAATAAATTGATTCTATTTCAAAAGAAAAGAACATTATTTTAAATGAAAGTAAATCTTTGAAAAAGAAAATTATTTTGAATGAAAAATAAAATATTTCTAAAAAAAAAGATTGTTGATTCTCATGTTTCTCATGTTGGTTCTTCTAAAATAGAAAAAGATATTTGTACATTGGAGAAGAACATTTATTGTTTGGACTCCACTTTGGCTATTGTGCATTTAATCACAATAGGTTGGAATCTATATTTTGTAAGAAACAAATTTCACAGATGCATGCACATCCTACACGGCATACACCTCATGTACACCATGATCATACACAAACCACTCATTTGTATGCCAAAGTGTACACATGTACACATTGTGGCCGCAAAGGCCATCTTACAAGATTTTGCTTTGATAGAATAAATCACTTAAACTTTGTATATAAAAATATTTGAGTTTCTATTGCTACTAACTCTCATGAACCCAAAAGATATAGGTACCAAAATCCCCACCACTTGTCTTTGATGTAGGTGTGGGCTCTCACAAAACGTGAGAGGATTGGTGCCTTGCTGGTACATGCATTTAGAGTTTGAAGTACACACTAAATTGATGCATCACTATCAAGGAAGCTTGGTGGGAGGACCACCACGTGTTTTGGAGAAATGAATTGGCTACACTGGTTTGGTAACCATCTCTTCCTCCTCTTTAAAACACTTTAAATGTTTATATGCTAATGTAAGTAATCTAGACTCTATCTTGTGCTGTTTGGTGCCTATAGTTGAGTTGATTGGTTGCCTAAACTATGCATGTATTTAAAAAAATCTTATTCATGTTTTCAATGGATTTACATGTCTATCTTTTGATTCATGTTTGATTTTTATGTCTATATCATGTTGATATGCAAATATTATTAAAACTTATGTTATACATGTATAATTTTTGAGATACATGCTTTACATGATCTATTTCTATTATGTACTCAATTGTTATCTGATTGTACATTATATGTCCTAGTTTTGATGATTCATGTATAAGTATATGATATATCATGTTTTTAAAGAAATTTCTAGTTTTGATTTTTGAGTTTCATTACTTTATCTTCATGATTATGCCATTCACATGATTTTATGCACTCAAATTTTTTTTACTCATGACTTTGTTTTCATGAGCACATTTTTGAGCTTATACATTTTGAGTGACAACTTTTGTGTGATATACATATTTCATGAGATATATGACTTAGTTTCATAATTTGAAGGATTTTAACTAGTTTTTCAAAAATTATTTTAAACTAGATATTTATTCTTCACTTCGTAGCATTTTTAATGTATAATTACTTTCATAACCTTATTTTTGAAAACTTCTGCCCTTAAAGGGTGGTTGGTTGGGTGACCATGCCTTGTGTGCCATAATGAAATTATCTTTTAAATTTGTGAACGAAAGGGTGGATTGATATGAGTTATACGCATGATCTTCATGTTATTTTATTTTTTTGGTATACTCATATATGTTTTCTATATATGTATGCATCAAATTTCATGTGATATTTTATACATAAATATATATGATTTCATGTGCTAAGATTAAAAATATTTATACATATATTTTTTATAGCGCAAATTATTTCATGATAAACTTGATTTAGTTCTTAATGACAATTGATTTTTTTCAATTGGTATCATATACAAGCTTATGCGTTATTCAAAAAGGGAAAAAGATTCTTTAAATTTAAAAGGATTTCATAATGTTCATGTTTATCTACAAGTGGTATTAACATTTATTTTGCCAACTACGAATGGTATCAAAATTTGTTTTGATTACAAGTAGTTTCAAAATTTGTGTTATTGGTATCAAAATTTGTTTTAATCGATTTTCAAATTTGTTTGAAATGTCTTGTATATATGTAAGGGAGCTTAACATCTCCTCTATATATAGATTCAAGTTGAGTGTATTTTATATATTGAGAATCTTGATCTCTTCTTTATGTGATACACGTGTGTAGGGGAGCTTAACATCTCCTTCTATACATTATTTATTATGCTTATGTGGGTTAGGGTCTAGTCATGCTTTCTCTATATAATGCATGTATGCAGGGAGAGTTCACCTAACAGTCTCTCCTCTTTCTAGCATGAAGCCTGCGCCTCAACATCAGTACAGTACCATGACGCGAGGGTCGAAGCCCGCGTCCCAGCTGCACTGTAGTAACCAAGACGCGACTCGAAGCCTGCGTCCTTACATCAGTACAATACCAAGATGTAAGGGTCGAAACCCGCGTCTCGATATCACTACAGTCTCAAGTCGCAAAGCCTGAAGCCCATAACTTGACATCACTACAGTCTCAAGACGCAGAGCCTGAAGCTCGCGTCTGGCAGAGTTCGAAACTTGCGTCTAGCAAGGTTTGGAATTGGCATCTGAAACGTGAGGCTCGAAGCCCGCGTTCCGACTACAGAGAAGCTCTGCGTTACAGTTATAACTGTCCTTATTACTAGGTCAATTACTGCCCACGTAATGAGGAGAGTTAACTCCAATTATGGAGGGTTTTTAGGGGACATTTTTGTAACGCCCTGATCCTGCGGGTACGGAGACGTTACTGCAACGTATATACGCAGGTCAGAAATACCCTCACGTATATACGCTAAGCATCAGTACAGGCAAGAATCAGAGTACGAAAGCAAGTGGTGCATTATACATTCCAACATATGAGTACAATTACAAAGTTATCACCAGAGGTGATCCAATATTACATGAATATTACATCACTGATATGCGCAATTGCGAGATTACAAAGAGATGTACAAGTATGAACAGTACAAATGGAGGCTCGGAGTCATAACAGGGAAAACTCTAGAGCCGAACAAGGGGGCCTGGAAGGATAGAGCTCTGGATGATCTGCTGAAGATCCACACTACCGCTGCGCCACTCTGATCAGCAACTAGGAGAATCCACACGCTCCAAGCTCCATGACCTGGACATGAGGATCCAGGGGAGTCAGATGAAACTCCCCAGGCGAGTGGTGAAGCAAAAGCCAAGTGGCGAGCAAGGGTAAGTATATGTAAAGCGATAAAACCAAATAAAGCCGAGGACGAGCAAATCTGATTGTATGGTTTCAGATCACGGCTCCATAAGACTAGTACGTCGAAGGAATAATCCAAACAAGGAAACCCTCATCTATATACCTTTATCTCATGTCACCATAATCCAAGCACATACAACCCGACTGTACTCAGGCATGATAAGAAAATGAACAGGAGGCAGGTGGATACAAGGGATAAAGCAGAACATGAGCAGTTAATACTATAATACTCATAAAGCCGGAAATCCGAAGTAAAATCCCGGACAAGCAAATATGGTAAGGCATATCACAGATTCATAGCCGTTTAAGCTGCAGGCTTCAGTATGCGTCCCATTCCACATACTTCTACTTACAACTTAAAGAGCAGGTTATCAACTTGGCACTTTATTATTATTATTACTCATCTTACCCTGATGTCTAGATATGTGGACTAGCGTCCCCGCGCACATATATCCACATCCGAGTAAAGCAAGGTTGTTATTGGAAACAGCGGGGGTATCAACGAACTATGTTTACAGTGGGTCCCGTACATACCCGGGACCACGACCCAGGATTGTTCCGTTGCTTGGTAACGGAACCAGCCGCCAGGCTAACAGGAGGGACTTATGTATGCCCTTATCATGATGGTACCAGGAAGGAGGGAGCCAGCACTCCCCTCGGTCGCCTGGAGGCCCACAGGTCAGACCGGAAGTTTTAGTTGCACAACATGCCTAATACCACTGTAAACACGAACACATATTGATAGCCGCGAGTTTCCCCCGACCCGATGCAAGTTGTCCTTTTTATGGTTTATTAGATGATTATCAGATTCCGGGAATGAGCAAGAACAAGTCAGGAATATCAGGAATACATGTATATCAGGAGTACTGGTTCGTACTATAATGTATCAAGATGTGTGACAGGAGTACAGTTTGTACTATCAAGATGTCAAGTCATCATTCTCGTTATCGTGATAATCATGAGAGTCAAGTATATCATGCTGGGTGTCAAGTGATAGCATGACAAGAGGATGATATTAGACAGGTAACCAGTCATGTCAAGCGATTGATATTAGTCCGGTGGCAAGTCATGTCATAACAAGAGGTCTTGCCAAGTGGTAGCAGGTTCGATGTTAGGTGATAACACATCAGCTGCCAGGTGATATACATGTGTTAAATATGAAGATGACAGGTATGAAGTAATGGCATGTGGTAGAATAGTAGCTGGGCACAACCAAGCGGAGCTGAGCAAGCTGGAAGTACAGACAGCAAACAATATTTAACACTGGAGCGTCTAGCGAGGTTACCGGGACGACTCGACTGAAGTGCGAGCGGTAAATCCGGCAGCAACTCGCCTAGACGAATCTAGTGGTAAAGTGCTGAACGCTGATCATGATAACCAGGCGGAGCTGAACAAGCTGGAGGCACAGGCAGCGAACAGAGTTTAGACACTAATGCGCTCTGCGAGGTTACCGGATACTCGGATCAAGATACGAGTAGAAAATCCGGCAGCAACTCGCTTAAACGAATTTAGTGAATAAAGCACTGAGCGCTAAGCATGCTCACCAGACGGAGCTGAGAAACCTGACGGTCCCAATCACGTCCCTTTCGAGATAGTGAGTGACCGGAGGCTGAAGGGTCCAGAGAAACCTGACGGTCCCAATCACGTCTTTTTCGAGATAGTGAGTGACCGGAGGCTGAAGGGTCCAGAGAAACCTGACGGTCCCAATCACGTCTCTTTCGAGATAGTGAGTGACCGGAGGCTGAAGGGTCGGCCACGCATAGTACAAAGCAGTAAAATACATCACAGGCATGGTATATGTGCAAGAATGAAACTACCCTAATACAAGCATTCGTCACAGAGCAATACATGTCCAGCCATTGGCACTCGGCCATACACAGATGCAGGGACTCAGCCCAATACAAAATACATGTAAACATGGAATAAAATACATGTCGACCCGACGAAGCGGGGAAACCCAAATGGAGGCGAGAGCGAGGACACTCGCCTAAATCACCGGAAAGCTGAAAACTCTGAATCCATGGAACTCGCGCACGCGCCATAAAATAATATAATTATGAGGAGAGAGAGTGAAGAGGAGAGAGAAAGAGTTAGCGAGAGAAACCTAGAGAGAGAAAGGGACACAGGGAGACGCGGGCTTATGAGAGTGAGACGCGGGGGTCGCAGACGCGGGAGTCGCGTCGCGGGAATAGCAGACGCGGGAATCACAGACGCGGGAGTCGCGTTGCGTAGGAGCCACAAACGCGGGGTTCGAGACCCGCGTTCAAATCAGGACGCGAGGAGAACGCGGACGCGGTCGTGGGTTCCGCGTCGCGTTGGCACAGGAAGAACACAGACGCGGACCTTAGCTCCGCGTCGTGTTGACACGAGAGGGACACAGACGCGGGCGTTGACTCCGCGCTGCGTCGATACAATAACGCGTAGGCCGCGTTAAAGGGGTCGCCTGCACGCGGGGGTGAGACCCGCGTCAGCAATTAAAACAGAGGAGGAAGGTGATTTCGGGGTGGTAGTGTTTAGTGTTTGTCGTTGCAATTGTCACTGGAAAGATTACCGGAATAATCGTGAACGATTACCGGAATAATCACCGGAGCCGGAATGATCACCGGAATAATCGTGAACGATTACCGGAATGATCACCGTTGATATTGCCCGAAATGATTACCGAATAATCGTAAACGATTACCGGAATAACCATCGGAGACGTTGCCGACGAAGAAGAGCTCGGCCCCAATCCAAAAGGAGTGGCCGGCCCTGATAAGAGTCATTTTCCAAATGGAGAAGACGAACTGGAAGAGGAACCAGGATGAAAAGAAAGAAACAGAGAAGGAAAGGAAATGTCACGTCCCACTGATCAAAATAGCGTACATGACATGATCGGCAACCTGTACACGTCGGGTAGTACGCCCCAACGTATACACGTTAAGCCTACTGTAGATCTGTACAAGTTTTCTTATATGATAACAACATTGCTGATATACATTACATGTAACAAGAGAACAAGAGTACATAACACAGTTAATACAGTACCAAAAGTAATGTACAGTACAGTACACCAGAGTCCATCAGCATAATTATACAATAACTGGAACAGTAAATAACTGTACAACGATAAAACATACTGAAAGCCAAAAAGAGACGTCCAGGTCACGAACTGTCCTACAGTCGCTCAGACAAACTGTCCAGGTACTCCACGTCCTCCTCTGAGGGTGTAACCACGGTCTCTATATCTGGGCAAGCAAACCCAGGGTCTCAGATGCGACCGAGCAAGTGTGCAAAGGAAAAAGAAATGAAACAAAGTAATGACAAGGTATAAACATGCACAAGAAGTAAATAAGAGCTCTAAATAGGGGACGACAAGACTCATACTGGAAGCAAGCATGATGTATAAACATGTATCATGAGACGTAACAATCGAGGTGATCCGGTCAGGTGGATGTATCCCGTGCATACCCGGGATCACGGCCTTAAACAGATCCCTGGCTGCTGAAACCAGGGCCAGCCCGCTAAGACTGTAACATGTAACAGGAACTCAATGAGCTAAAACAATAACGGGAAACGGGAGCTCATGAGCAACAGATGGTAGCCAGCACTACCCGGTCCCCTGCAGTGGGACCTCAATATGGATCCAGTACACCCACCCGATAAGATCTAGTCAATCATCCAGTCTCCCCATCCCCAAGTGATTTCTTTTCAGGATAACAAGTAATGACATAAGGTAACGGGAAATCGGTGACAAAAAGATGTAACAAGCGTTATGACCTGAGTCCTATAGTTATGTAGAGGAGTGTGCATGTTTATAGCAAATAACTGAAACAATGTAATCAACTATCATGGGTAACAAGAAGTACTACCAGACGTATCAAGGTAACATGTAGCGGTAGTACATAATCACAGGAACATGTAATGGTAGAACATAATAGAACTACATGTAGTTATCTCCATGTTAACATGCACACTCCAAATAGTCCATAGGCCAAGTCCCTGTGCTAATATCTTACTCAACCTCTACGGTACGAGTCAATTATCCAGACTAAACATCATATCGAATATCGAATGTTCCAATCAGCATATAAGAATCTACAATTGATATAACTGGGAAATTACTGAGAATTCAGGGAAAACACTTGCCTTAGACAAGACGTTCTCGCTGTCCTGATCGCAACGAGACCAAAAACGCGCGATTCCGATGTCAAATGACCAAGTTATCGTCCGACGCACGACTCAGGGTCTATTCTGTAAAATTTGACAGCGAACAGGGGGTTAAATTAAATTTGGCAGGGTTATAAATGAAATACTAAAATTTCCTAAAGGGGTTCTTAAGAAATTTACCTTTATAGAATATAGGGTTGCGGGTTTGCAGTCTTGCGGGTTTGTGATGGAGTCTGCCCAACCCGTTATGGGTTTGCTGCTCCCAGGCTACAGCAGCAGAACGAAGAAGAAGGGAAAGGGTTTCGGGTCCGGGTCCGGCAGCCGCGTGGTGGCTGCGCGCATGGCTCCGGCGAAGACCGGAGCCCCGGTGATGACCCCAACGCCGACGGTGGGTAACGAAGGTGGTGGTGGTGGTTTTCTACAAGGTGGAGCTCGGCGGGTCTTGGGTGGCAAGGGGACGGCGCTGGCGGCGTCGGGCTGCGGTGGCGGAGCTGGCGGCGTCGAGCTGCGGTGGCGGAGCTGGCGGCGTGCGGTGGAATTGGGTTGTCGGGCGCGAGTGAGTGTGAAAGCGTGCGAGAGAGAGAGGGGGAGAGAGAGGGAGAGTTAATTGTTAAAAACAAATTTTTATTTTGTTAGATTGGTTTAAGAAGAGTGTAGAAATTCTTTAAGAAGGGTGTAGAAATTTTAAAAAAAATCTTTGATGTCGGTTAACCGAAATCTCTGGAACTCTGGCGATGAAACAGTGTGAAGGAAATAAGATTAGTGTTAAAATATTTATTTAGGATAATTAAATAATAGGGTCCGAATTTGACTAATGCCGAACGGTTCCTAAAAATTAGGAAAATAGGGAATATTATTCTAAGACATAAGGAAAAATCAGATTGTAAAAATTTAAACCGGTTTGTCAATTAAAAATCCCGAAAGTATCCGTGAGACCGGGCGACACCCATTCGGCCCGATTTTTGGACTGATTCTGAAAATTTGTCAAAAATTCACGAAGGTAGAAAATAATATTTTAAAGCTTTTTATAAATGGAGATTCTAGAAATTTTACCTTATTTGCAAATTAAAAATCGTTGAGTGAATCAACTGTTTTAGGTTAATTCCGATATTGGATATTCTCCAACGGAAAACAGTTTAGAAAATTTTAAAAACATCTAAACGGTGAGAAAAGCAGTTGTAACACTGAAACTAGTATAGTCAGGTTTTCGAATTGGTCAAATATCCTACGTATTTCAAATCGTATATGACGTGTAACGTATACTGATAGCGGAGGGTTACACTTCTACCCACCTAACAAAAAAATTTCGTCCGCGAATTTAAAGAGATACTTATAATGCAATAAGTACTAAAAAGTAAGAATCTTAAACTGTGATACCTGAGAGTCAGAGAATAAGTAAGGGTACTTCTCTCGAACTTCTTCCTCCAGTTCCCAGGTGGAGTCACCCGGGAATTAGGATCCCAGGCTACCCGAACTAAAGAAATCACCTTGTTCTTTAAGACTTTTTCTCTACGATCAAGTATGGCCACAGGTTGAACTGCATAAGTCAAGTCCGGTCTCAGCGTTAATTCAGAATAATCAAGGATGTGCTTCTCATCAGGTACATATTTCCGAAGCTGAGACACATGGAACACATCGTGTACTCCGGCCAAAGTTGGAGGCAATGCCAGTTTATAAGCAACTGTACCAATTCGCTTCACGACTTCAAATGGCCCAATATATCGAGGACTCAGCTTTCCTTTACTTCCAAATCTGATCACTCCCCGAGTAGGTGATATTTTAAGAAATACATGATCTCCAATCACAAACTCCAATGGTCTTCTTTTCCCATCTGCCCAACTCCGTTGCCGGTCCTGTGCAGCTTGAAGATGCTTCCTGATCTGGGTTACTTTATCCACAGTCTGGGTAATGAGCTCTGGGCCAAGTAATTTCCGTTCGCCAATATCGTCCCAACATACAGGTGATCTACATTTCCGTCCATAAAGAGCCTCAAATGGCGACATCTGAATGCTAGACTGGTAGCTGTTATTATATGAGAATTCAACTAAATGAAGGTGATCTTCCCAAGACCCCTTGAATTCCATAACACAGGCTCGTAATATATCTTCTAGAACTTGTATCACCCTTTCAGATTGTCCATCAGTCTGGGGATGGTAAGCAGTGCTGAACTTCAATTTGCTTCCCAGACTAGTTTGCAGGCTCTGCCAGAAATGAGACAAAAATCTGGTGTCTCGATCTGACACTATACTTATTGGAACTCCATGCAATCTTACTATCTCCTACATATATCGTTCCGCCAACATCTCAGTGGACTGCCCCACTCGAAAAGGAATAAAGTGGGCACTCTTGGTCAGTCTGTCAACTATTACCCAGATAGCATTGTGACCCTTTGAACTCCTTGGCAGTGCAGTCATAAAATCCATAGTAATATGTTCCCATTTCCATTCAGGAATAGGAAGTGGTTGCAATAAACCAGCAATCCTCTGGTGCTTTGCTTTTACTTGTTGACAGACAAGACATTTTGATATAAATCTGGCTATTTCTCTTTTCATCCCATGCCACCAAAAATGTTGCTTAAGATCCCGGTACATCTTTGTTCCACCAGGATGAATATTATATGGAGAGTTATGAGCTTCGAGCAATAACTCCTGTCTAACTTCTCCTTTAGGCACGCATAACCGTGCACCAAATCTTAAAGAACCATCTTCATGTAGAAGTATATCCTTTCTTAATCCATCTTCTACCTGACTCCTGAACTTTTGGAGTTGCTTGTCACCTGCCTGAGCTTCCTTTATTTTGTCTATTAAAGAAGACTGGAGTTGTAGTGCCATACAATGAGCTACTGCTCCTGGGATAACCACTTCTAGGGTTAATCTTCTCATTTCTTCAATTAATACCTTCTGTTGTGTGAGAATCATGGCAGCCGGTCTTCTACTTAACGCATCCGGCACCACATTTACATGTCCTGGATGATACTGAAGATTAAGGTCATACTCTGCCATGAGTTCCAACCATCTTCTCTGTCTCATATTTAATTCCTTTTGGGTGAAATATATTTCAGACTCTTATGGTCTGTAAAAATCTCCACTCATGTCCCCAGTAAATAATGTCGCCAAATCTTCAGGGCGAAAATAACAGCTGCCAATTCTAGGTCATGAGTTGGATAATTTTGCTCATGGGGCTTGAGTTGTCTTGAGGCATAGGCCACCACTCGACCGTGTTGCATAAGCACACAACCAATCCCCTGCCCTGATGCATCACTATGTATGACAAACCCACCGAACTGATCCGGAATAGTAAGAATCGGTGCGGTAGTCAATCTGTGCTTCAATTCTGCAAATGCTGCTTCACACTCTTCTGTCCAATTAAACTTCTGCCCTTTCTTAGTCAACTGTGTCAAGAGTTTAGCAATCTTGGAGAAGTCTTTCACAAACTTCCTATAATATCCTGCTAAGCCCAAAAATTGTCTCACCTCTGATACTGTTTTAGGAGTTGGTCACTTATCTACTGCTTCCACTTTCTTTGGGTCGACTCCAATACCTTGGCCTGAAACAATGTGTCCAAGAAAGTCCACACTTTCCAACCAAAATGCACATTTACTCAGTTTCCCATATAATCTCCTCTCTCTCAATACTTGGAGCACAGTCCTCAAATGTTCTGCATGTTCTTCCCGAGTTTTGGAATAAATTAGGATATCATCAATGAAAACTATGACAAATTTATCCAAATAAGGAGAGAACACCCGATTCATCAAATCCATGAAGACTGCTGGGGCATTGGTGATTCTAAACGGCATTACCAGAAACTCATAATGTCCATATCTTGTGCGAAAAGCAGTCTTAGGAATATCTGATGCTTTCACCTTCAATTGATGATAGCCAGAGCGAAGATCCAATCGGGAAAATATGGTTGCACCACAAAGTTGATCAAATAAATCATCGATCCTGGGCAAAGGATACTTGTTCTTGATAGTCACCTTGTTTAGCTCTCTGTAGTCAATACATAATCTCTGTGTCCCATCCTTCTTCTTTACCAATAATACTGGAGCTCCCCATGGTGACGTACTTGGTCTGATAAAACCTTTATTCAGAAGCTCTTCAATTTGCTTTTTCACCTCAGCCAACTCTATTGGCGCCATTCGATACGGTGCCTTGGAGATTGGGGCAGTACCCGGTAACACCTCAATTGTAAACTCAACTTCTCTATCTGGAGGCAACCCGGGTAGCTCTTCAGGGAACACATCCAGGAAGTCTCTTACTACTTCTGGACTTTCGGTCTGACCCCCTTCTAATGTTGCCAAAGCTTCCGTACATACTACATCCGGGTCTGCATCCTGAAGTCGTATACCTTCAGTAGAACTTTCGAACTCCGATAATTTCGGAACCCGAAACACTACACATTTTCTCTGACAATCTATGACTGCATGTACTTGGCTAAGCAGTCCATACCCAAAATAATGTCAAAGTCACAGTTGTCAATCAGCAGGCAATTCGTGATGAACTCCCTGTTACCGATAACAACGGGACATTATGAACACACCTTGTTACATGTCACTGTCCCATTCCCAGTGCTAATAGTCCAACCCCGGTGCACAGTGTCATAGGATATATTATGCTTATTAATGAACTTGGAAGAAATAAAACAATGAATAGCACCGGAATCAAATAAGGCATATGCTGGCATAGAATGCACCAAAATAATACCTGTGACAACTTCTCCAGAGGCATTAGCTTGATCAGTAGTCAGAGTAAATGCCTTGCCCTTCTCTCTAACTGGTCCGGCTGCTTGCTCCTTACCCCTTTGAACCTGCCGATACATCTGCTGCTGGGGAAGAGGCTGTTTCGGCTGAAAAGGAGGCGTAGGCCTTGACTGTACTGCCGCCTTCATTTCCTGTTGTCCGACTGGAGCTAAGGTGAGTTCTCTTGGAACTTGCCGACTGTGAGGACACTGATTGGCTCGGTGTTCTGCTGCTCCACAAATGAAACATAAATGTTTGGCCAATCTGCAATCCGCCATTTTATGCCCCATCTTATGACAATATTTACACTCAATTGGCCGAACAGGTGGCAGTACAGCAATCTGACGCCTCGGGGTGTTGCACTAACCTGCCTGGCTGAAACCCTTCCTGAGATCTGTCCGATTGGGCGTTTTATGCCACTAGTAGGTACCTTCCTCATTAAATTGCTGAGCTGCTCTTGCTCCCTTGCAGTAGTTAATACTTCGGCAAAGGTCTTGTATCTAAACGATATGACATAACGTTGAAGTTCCAAATTTAACCCCTGTTGAAATCTTCTGGCCCGATTCTCCTCAGTAGAAACCATATATGGAGCAAATCGGCTGAGTTTGAAAAACTCAGCTGCATACTCATCAACGGTCCTCCCAGCTTGTCTGAGATTTATGAATTTCTGCTCCATTTCTGATTTGGCCGTGTCAGGAAAGAACTTTGCCAAGAACACCTCAGAAAATGTCTTCCAAGAGATAGGTCCCGACAAATGGCTTTCTTCTGCAAGCCACCAGATACGTGCTACGCCCGCCACTGAATTTTTACTACATCTACTCGATCAGCTTCCGGGACTCGGGCTGCTACTAATAAGTTCTCCATGTCAGTAAGCCATTGCTCAGCATCCAGATAACTTTCTTCTCCTGTGAACACTGCTGGATTGAGTCTCCTGAAGTCAGACACATTCCCCTGTCTCGCCTGACTTCCTGAAGCAACTATCTTTTCCAGAGCAACAGTCAGTCGCTCACTCTGATGCTGCTGAGACTCTAACAAGAGCTTCATGAAGTCCACTGACTCTGTAGGAGTAGGCCCGTCCTCAGTAATTCGCTGAGCCATCTGTGTAATATACACCAAATTAGTGTCGGGACTAAGAGACGGAACTATACTAAACTAATTTAGTTCCTAAGGATGGACTTGTGGGCTCATGTCATGTCTCTTGTCCCTTATCAGCAGTATAATATTTTGTACAAATCTATAGATAAGAACTAGATTCGACTAGCTGGGGTCGCGTTTCGCAAACCGTCCAAGGCTACATCAAATCTAGGCTCTGATACCACTAAAACCATGTCACGTCCCACTGATCAAAATAGCGTACATGACATGATCGGCAACCTGTACACGTCGGGTAGTACGCCCCAACGTATACACGTTAAGCCTACTGTAGATCTGTACAAGTTTTCTTATATGATAACAACACTGCTGATATACATTACATGTAACAAGAGAACAAGAGTACATAACACAGTTAATACAGTACCAAAAGTAATGTACAGTACAGTACACCAGAGTCCATCAGCATAATTATACAATAACTGGAACAGTAAATAACTGTACAACGATAAAACATACTGAAAGCCAAAAAGAGACGTCCAGGTCACGAACTGTCCTACAGTCGCTCAGACAAACTGTCCAGGTACTCCACGTCCTCCTCTGAGGGTGTAACCACGGTCTCTATATCTGGGCAAGCAAACCCAGGGTCTCAGATGCGACCGAGCAAGTGTGCAAAGGAAAAAGAAATGAAACAAAGTAATGACAAGGTATAAACATGCACAAGAAGTAAATAAGAGCTCTAAATAGGGGACGACAAGACTCATACTGGAAGCAAGCATGATGTATAAACATGTATCATGAGACGTAACAATCGAGGTGATCCGGTCAGGTGGGTGTATCCCGTGCATACCCGGGATCACGGCCTTAACAGATCCCTGGCTGCTGAAACCAGGGCCAGCCCGCTAAGGCTGTAACATGTAACAGGAACTCAATGAGCTAAAACAATAACGGGAAACGGGAGCTCATGAGCAACAGATGGTAGCCAGCACTACCCGGTCCCCTGCAGTGGGACCTCAATATGGATCCAGTACACCCACCCGATAAGATCTAGTCAATCATCCAGTCTCCCCATCCCCAAGTGATTTCTTTTCAGGATAACAAGTAATGACATAAGGTAACGGGAAATCGGTGACAAAAAGATGTAACAAGCGTTATGACCTGAGTCCTATAGTTATGTAGAGGAGTGTGCATGTTTATAGCAAATAACTGAAACAATGTAATCAACTATCATGGGTAACAAGAAGTACTACCAGACGTATCAAGGTAACATGTAGCGGTAGTACATAATCACAGGAACATGTAATGGTAGAACATAAGAACTACATGTAGTTATCTCCATGTTAACATGCACACTCCAAATAGTCCATAGGCCAAGTCCCTGTGCTAATATCTTACTCAACCTCTACGGTACGAGTCAATTATCCAGACTAAACATCATATCGAATATCGAATGTTCCAATCAGCATATAAGAATCTACAATTGATATAACTGGGAAATTACTGAGAATTCAGGGAAAACACTTGCCTTAGACAAGACGTTCTCGCTGTCCTGATCGCAACGAGACCAAAAACGCGCGATTCCGATGTCAAATGACCAAGTTATCGTCCGACGCACGACTCAGGGTCTATTCTGTAAAATTTGGCAGCGAACAGGGGGTTAAATTAAATTTGGCAGGGTTATAAATGAAATACTAAAATTTCCTAAAGGGGTTCTTAAGAAATTTACCTTTATAGAATATAGGGTTGCGGGTTTGCAGTCTTGCGGGTTTGTGATGGAGTCTGCCCAACCCGTTATGGGTTTGCTGCTCCCAGGCTACAGCAGCAGAACGAAGAAGAAGGGAAAGGGTTTCGGGTCCGGGTCCGGCAGCCGCGTGGTGGCTGCGCGCATGGCTCCGGCGAAGACCGGAGCCCCGGTGATGACCCCAACGGCCGACGGTGGGTAACGAAGGTGGTGGTGGTTTTCTACAAGGTGGAGCTCGGCGGGTCTTGGGTGGCAAGGGGACGGCGCTGGCGGCGTCGGGCTGCGGTGGCGGAGCTGGCAGCGTCGAGCTGCGGTGGCGGAGCTGGCGGCGTGCGGTGGAATTGGGTTGTCGGGCGCGAGTGAGTGTGAAAGCGTGCGAGAGAGAGAGGGAGAGAGAGAGAGGGAGAGTTAATTGTTAAAAACAAATTTTTATTTTGTTAGATTGGTTTAAGAAGAGTGTAGAAATTCTTTAAGAAGGGTGTAGAAATTTTAAAAAAAATCTTTGATGTCGGTTAACCGAAATCTCTGGAACTCTGGCGATGAAACAGTGTGAAGGAAATAAGATTAGTGTTAAAATATTTATTTAGGATAATTAAATAATAAGGTCCGAATTTGACTAATGCCGAACGGTTCCTAAAAATTAGGAAAAATAGGGAATATTATTCTAAGACATAAGAAAAATCAGATTGTAAAAATTTAAACCGGTTTGTCAATTAAAAATCCCGAAAGTATCCGTGAGACCGGGCGACACCCATTCGGCCCGATTTTTGGACTGATTCTGAAAATTTGTCAAAAATTCACGAAGGTAAAAAATAATATTTTAAAGCTTTTTATAAAAGGAGATTCTAGAAATTTTACCTTATTTGCAAATTAAAAATCGTTGAGTGAATCAACTGTTTTAGGTTAATTCCGATATTGGATATTCTCCAACGGAAAACAGTTTAGAAAATTTTAAAAACATCTAAACGGTGAGAAAAGTAGTTGTAACACTGAAACTAGTATAGTCAGGTTTTCGAATTGGTCAAATATCCTACGTATTTCAAATCGTATATGACGTGTAACGTATACTGATAGCGGAGGGTTACAGGAAAGAAGAAAGAAGTTTAATCAGGGGAGAGAGAAAGTTATCAGGAGAGAGAGAGTGATTAGGAAAGAGAGGAGAGAGAGAGACCCAGGAGAGAGAGAGAGAGAGAGAGATCCAAGGAGGGAAAAGAGAGAGAAGGGGGGCTGTTGCCCCCTTGCTCCGCACACAGCGCCCCCCTCTGGGGGCGCTCTGCCTGGCCGCCATCCAGGTGGCGGCGCCGGACACCGGCAAAGAAGGAGGGGGCAGCGCCCCCTCAATAGAGAAGGGAGGGGGCTGTGCCCCCCTCCAGCAAAAGAAAAGAGAAGGGGGGCCGTTGCCCCCCTCTCAGGCCACGCACAGGTGGCCCAGGTGGGCTCCCTGGCCGCCCACGGCCGGCGGCAGGGCGCCGGCGGCGCCGGATCCGGGGGTGGCTCCGGCCACCCCAAAAGTGAGGGGAATGGGGAAGGAGTCTTGTGGTGGTGGTGGAGATGAGTTTGGTGGTTGTTTGGAGGTGGTGGTGGAGGAATTGGAAGAGATGGGAGGAGGAGGAGGAGTTGGGTGTTGTAGGGGTGGAGTTTGGGTGGAGTAGATGGTGGTGGAGGTGGTTAATTGAAGAAGAAGAGGGTGGATTTGATGGTGGTTTTGAGGAGGAAGGAGGTGGAGATGGTGGTTGTGTTATTGGTGAGGGAGGAGAGGAAGCTAGGCCGGAGTTGGGGTCCTCGCCGGCGACGTGGCCGGAGCGCCGGCGGTGGTGGCCGGTTGGGGTCGGCCCTCTCTTGGAGGAGGAGAAGAGGGAGAAAGGAGATGAGGAGAAGTGAAGAAGAAAGAAAGAAAATAGAAAAGAAAAAGAAAAGAAAAAGGGATGATGATGGGAAAGGGGTAGGTGAGGGGTGTGGTGATGGGATGCGGCCCACGTGGAGGAGAGTGGGCTGCTGGGGTTGTTGGGAGAAAAGAAAGAAAAGAAAGAGGAGAAAAGACAAGATTTGAAGAAAATAATAATATTATAATATGGTCGCGAAAAATCGACTGTTCCAAAAAATCCCCAAAAATACCCGGAGGTAGAAAACGTCATCTTGAGGAATAATACGAAATCGGTTTTCAGAAATAAAATCCCATTTTCAAATTAAAAATCCGGAAGTCAACCGCCGATACCGGTCTACACCGGGTCGGCCAGATTTTGATAAATTCCGAAAAATCTCAGAAAATGTATTAAAGAATAAAATATGATTTTAAGAAGTAAAGTGAAAGCAGAATTTAGAAATTCAACTCCGATTGTAAACTAAAAATACTGGAATCAACCAGCGATACTGGCCGACACCGAATCCGGTGGAATTTTCATAAATTCATAAAATCCTCAGAAAAAGTATTTAGATAGGAAATGTGATTTTAAGAAATAATGTAAAAAGACACTTCTTGAAATTTCAATCCGTTTGTAAGTTAAAAATCCGGGAATCGGTCAGCGGCACTGGTCGACACCAGTTTTGAAGATTTTCAATTTAATTCAGGAAAATTCCAGAAAATCATAGAAAATCTAAAATATTGGAAAACGATGTTTAAAACTGAAATTGGTTAAATCGGAATACCAGAATGACCAAATCGAGTAATACCCTAGGGTCGGGCCCTCGGTTCAGACTAGAGCTGACTCCGAGTCCACGAATCCAAATTCAAGACAAAACGTTCATATAAATAATTCATAATACAAAACAAATACAAGAAGTAAATCGAAAAATACGATCGAAAAATCTGAATACGCAACTAAGTACGTATTCCGGGAGCGGGGTGTTACAATTTTTACTCATGAAACCCCTATAAATAGTTCAGTCTGCTACTGAAGAGGGGTCGAAAATTTTTGGTCGCATGTCATGGAAAAATCAGAATCTCTAGCTGAGGAATACAAAAGAGT
Source organism: Agave tequilana (assembly GCA_038442645.1). Lineage (NCBI taxonomy): Eukaryota > Viridiplantae > Streptophyta > Magnoliopsida > Asparagales > Asparagaceae > Agave > Agave tequilana. Next base: position 205,736 of record JAVJIF010006378.1, on the reverse strand, counting down.
TGAACTCTTCTAACAACTTGCTGAGTACAAGTTTGTTCTTTCCTCAAGTCTCTTTGAGATTTTATTGGATAGGAGCCGGGATACTCTGTCCATAGTCCGAAGAGAAGATTCCCAGAAGACTGTAACGTTCACCCGGTCAATGAAAAATAAGATTCACTTTCCACCGCCACATCAAGAACCCAGCATTAAACAAAAAGAAGATTTGAGCTTGAATATCTTCTCCCTCTTGTAATTGGGATTGTTTGAGATTGTTGTAATCTTCTATTGATTCAAGGAAATTTTATTATGATCCTCTAAATTTTTCCTGGACCAAACAAGAGATGGCGACTCTGCTGGGGACTACTTTCTCTACTGATGAGCAAGACGTGACGCAAGGTGACGTCACCTGCATGGGAAGAATGGTCAAATCGCTTGTCGTGAAATTCGACTAGGCAAAGTATGAAGAGTTCCTCTCTTCTATCTCCAAAAGCCCAAGGGTGCGGCAGTACTGTAAGGTCTTTTCGGAGATCTGTTCCCCGGTCTCTTCGGAGGCTTCTTCAAACGTGGTCTGTGCAGAGAGCATCATGGCTGGACATACGTGTAACGCCCGTGTCAACATCTCTCACGAGACCCACGAGGCCAGCGTTGTTGATGGTCAAACTTGCCACACCCGCCCTCTTCCTTAGCTCCAGGTTACCGGGGGTTCTCCACAACCCGTACGGCATAACCGGAATGCCGAACATCGACAGAGGTGATGCGAGCGTCAACTACAAATGCAAGAAGCTGGAACAATTATCTGTCCAGCAGATACAAAACGTGAGGCTCAAACCCGCGTCTCTTCCGAGTTACGTCAGACGCGCGAAGTCCGCGAATGGAGGCCAAAACGCGAAGCCCAAAGGCTTGCATTTCTAAGACTTCACACCTCAAACGCAACGTTTAGCGTGAGATCCGTGCCTCTTCTCAGAGACACGAGGCCCATGGCTCCACAGCAGAACAAAGGACTCAGAAGGTTTGTGTTTCCCAAGTGTCGCTAGCCAGATGCAACAATCAGCAACGCGAGGTCCGCATCTCTTCTCAGTAGAGGCACGAGACCTGCGTTTCAAAGCCAAAACACGAGAGCTGTGTTTGTTCTATGGAACGTGAGCTCAGCGTTTCTCAACCTTGCGTTTTAGAATTAAAACACAAGGATGGCTCTCAGAAGCTGAAAAGCCCTCAAAAACTGGAGGCTAATCTTTTTGATCCCCTCCGACAGATCTAAGAGATTACTTGACAAAGAAGAAGAGTGCTAATCAGACCACTCCTTCCTGTTATTGTGAATGGCTCATCATGGCAATGCTCTCTGAATGTCGCTATAGCTCTCATGTTAGCAAGCAGTCAGTATTCAGATGATTAACCTCAACCTCCGATCAGCCAAAAGGTGTCGTTCCCACAGAAAGAGGACATTCTCAGACACGAAGTATCCCGAAGTCACTGCAAACATGACAAGTCCAAGCACTACACCAAGCAGAAGTAGGAGAAAACAACTGGCAGTAAGCTCTGATGAGTCTGATGACGAACTGGAAGGAGTGTACCGCCATACCCACACTCGAACTGGCGTGGTAGCCCCGGTTGACTACAGTGCCCTAGCCTGGGGCATTGAAGTAAGTGAATCACACTCTGCCATTGCAGAATCACAGGCCTCGAACTCTTCTGTAGAGAAGGAAGCCTTTGTGTATATGGCAAACACTCCTGAGGAGACGACCAGGCGCTTAGAACAACAAGCCCAGATCCAGAGGGAACAATTCTTTATAATTCACGCCCAATAAGAATCTATCGATACCCTCAAGCAGATGCTTACACAATTGCTTGAAGACAAGAAGTTAAAAGCCAAAACTTCTTTACATATAGAGGGGGAGGAACAATCTAACTCTGAGTCCTTTAAGTCTTCATCTGAAGAGGGAGACAATCCAGAGAATTAGGGCAATCATTCTAAAAGAATGAATAAACTAGAATAGCGTTTGGAAGCCCTCATCAATCGAAAAGGCCTCCAAGAAGCAAGAGTGGTCTGGCCATATCCGACAGAATGAGATCTTGTCCCGTACCCTCTCAAGTTCAAAGCTCCGACCCTACAGGCCTTTGATGGCAAAGGGTCACCGAACCAACAAATCTACTACTTCAAGTCTCAGACAGGGAACGTATTAACAAATGATGCCATCTTGGCGCGTTTGTTCATCGAGACTCTAAAAGGACTCACCTTTGAATGGTTCATGAAACTCCCCAAAGACTCCATAGAGAATTGGGGTGATCTGGAGAAGCTTTTCCTTACACGCTTCTTTGAAGACGATTTGGAAGTTACCATGCCAACTCTCCTGGCAATAAAGCAACAAAAGGGAGAGTCAGTCAAAGCATTTGTAGAGATTTTGGAACATGGCACTCCGATATCCTAGCGGTATGACCCAAGCTACCCTGGTGGAAACATACCGTCATAATTTGCAAACTTTGCTTCTAGCCCATATAGGAGGTCGCTGAAAGCCGCACCTAGAAGCAATTAGTCCAGCAACGTAAACAAGCAAAAGAGATGTCACCAGGGTTAGGGAAGAAGAGAATAGACCTATATCCGAAAAGATGACAAGGCGCGTGCTAGAAGCATCTTTTCATTTAAAAAGGAAAGATACATTGGTAACAGAGAAGAAGTCTCCCATTAAATCTTAACCGACCAGAGGGGGGTGGTTCTTCAAGTCAGCCACGCGCCAACAAGCAGTATTCCTTCAAAGACGAGCATGTTAATTCGTTGTTCAAGTTACTCAACAAGAGCAACAGATTAAAGCTTCCTGAAGTTAGAAGTCCTGAGGAAGTCGGCAAGACCAACAATCCCAACTACTGCTTGTATCATAGGATGCTGAGGCACCCTCTCAAGAGCTGTTACATCTTCAAAGACATCCTCCAAGCTTTGATTGATGCAGAGGTGCTTAAGCTCCGCCTAGAACAGAAGAAAGTGATGGAAAACATGATGTTATTTCTTCAATTCGGGAATCAGCCTCCAACACCGGCCGGAGTAGTTCCCATCCCAAAAATGGAACTAAGGATGATGATAGGTAGGTAGTAAAAAGTGCATATTTATCACCACATTTACTATCATATTTTTCTATTTATTCTTTTATTATGCACAATTATTAATGTTTTATTATTTAATGTGTGCAGGTCTTGAGTAATTAAAAAATAAAGAAATAAAGCCTGAAGGAAGCCCAAAAGCCCACAAAGCCCATATGCAAAAATTGTAGTAATTTAAAAGTTTCTACAATATCTAACCTAATCTAAACTTAGATTTTAAATTATTTATTTAAAATCTAAGAGAGGAAAAGGAAGGATAAGATAGAACTCCTAATTGCTAAAAGAGGAGGAAAAGGATAAGATGAGATGAAGTTCTACTCAACCCTAGTTGCTGCAATACAAGGATAAAGATAAATGGGAGCTTAAAGATAAAAATCATTTTAGAAAAATTCGGATTTATGATAACTTGCTTCCCAAGTTATCCCGAATTCTCAAGATAAAGAGTCTGCATGTAGAATCCAGATGGAGATACCCAGATGGACGGACCAGAGGAGGTCACGCAAGAAAGCGCGTGGCCATTGGCCACGCTATAGCTGCGGAAACGCGGCCATAGCCGCGTTTCCGCGGGCCTTTGGATAAGGATGGTGACGCGTTTTCGTGTGGGAGTTATACTGGGACTCTACTTCCTATATCTCCTATAAATACCCCTGCAGAGCAACAGAGAGGGGGCATCCAGAGACGAAAGCTTAGGGTTTTTCTTTAGATTTTTTCCTTTTTTCAAAATTTCTTGTAATTTCGTTTTTATTATTCAAAGAAGCATATTTTGAAGAAGGAGAGGAGCATTGTATTTGGAAAGTGACATTCAATAAAAGGTTACTCTTTCTTCTTTGTTATTTAATTTTGTTTTCTGCTTAGATCGATTATTTGTCTTCTTTTCTCTTTCGTGCAATTTTTCACATTAAAAACAAAAATTGAAAATAAAATAAAAAAGATGAATAACTAAATTCAATTTGTAGTTTGCTAATCTCTCGATCAACCCTAGTTTAGTTTAGAAATTGAATTGATTGATATCCATTTGTAGAAACCCTAGGATTAAAATAGTTTTCTTGAAGATGAATTGATAATTAGGTTTTCTTAATTTAGGTTACACTTTTAGATGATTCTTCATAAGTTCATACTTAGGAACTTTGATAGCATAACTTTAAGTTAAAACTTCTCTTATGCTATACTTAGAAATTAGGATGAACAACTGTTTAATCTTTATTAGTGCACACTAGTTAGGGTTCCAATATTATTCATCTTGCTTGAATTTCAATTAATAACCTAGGATGGATGTTACTTGTTTCAATATGATATTCACTATTTGAGACTAACACTATGGGTTGTGGTAGATGATTAGTAAACTATATATCTCAAATCATTCAAATCTAATCAATCTCTCTCTTTTGTTTTGTTCTAAGTGAAATACAGAGAAGATCGTCCGAAACGCTTGCATCGCATCCTTCCCTGTGGATCGACCCGTCTAGCCTTTGCTACGCGGTTATATTGAAACGAGACTAAGACTTGCTAACTCTTAAACTATTTTTAATACAATTTCTCGTTCCAATCAAATTTTTGGTGCCGTTGCCGGGGAAGGAACGACACGATATTCTCGAAACTAATTCTTTCTTTCTTTCTGTTTGCAGGATCAGATAACAGGAAATATAACAGCAGCAAAGAACATATAGCAACTCTGTGCCTCTGCCCTAGAAGGCAGAGCAGTAGAGTCTACCACCTAGCCGCGCAAACGCGGCCATAGCCGCGTTTCCGCGGCTGTAGTAGTGAACAACTAATTGAGTTTTCTGCAGGTTGCTGAAAATTGAAAGTTCTATTTACTGTTCTGTTATTTTTTCTCTGTGATCACCCTGCACACTGCTAACTAATTAACAGTAACCTATTTGTTGAAAAATAAAAAATTTAGACTCTTGCATCATAGGCACGTGTCTATTTAATTTTTTAAATTATGTTGAAGAGTGCTGGGGACAAGGTACGTTTGCATTGCATATAGATTAGGAAATACTCTTGGCTGATTTACTGCTTTTTGAGTGATTATTTGTCTATTGCTTTACACGTACACAAATTTTTTTTAAGGGCAAATCCCATAAACAAGATAAGGTGGGGATTTCATCACCCTTCCTTGGCCCACAAAGCATCTCCGTCACACTCACAACCCTAACCCTAAATAAAATTGACTAGACGTTGGCCTTAGGTTAACTCGGACTCATTAGGAGATTGGCTGAAGGAGGAAGTTGTTCGAAATTAACTCTTGCCAAATCGGTGCCTAGGAAGGGGATTAAGGGCCGAAAGCCCGAAGATCGGTGGTTACTTAATTAAGGAACGTCTTTGACGGAGAACCTCCCACCGGTCTTGCCACCTACCTGGCCGATTAACTTGTGGTTAAGGTCGACAATATACCTCCTAAAAACAGTCTAAAGTTAGGAGTCGTCTAGGTCAAGGCTTACCCTAGAATAGGAATTTTGACTATTTTTCTTTTTCTTTGATTGATTGGGTGAACTTGTTTGTTAACTGTGCATGTCAGCTTGGTCGAGAGACCCATTCACATCTAGACTAACTAGAACCAGTTCACCACCCGAACAAAAACCCGACTCACACATGGCACAACCACCTTCACTACAAGATAGGTTCTATCCTTTTAGGACCTCTCTTCCTTCTTGCATTCAGTTACCCGATGAAGGTGTTGACCAATTTGAGCTCAAACCACAATACATCAACACTCTTCTCAAATTTCATGGACTTGAATCTGAGGATGCATACTTTCTCATAAGGGAATTTGAAGAAGTATGTCTCATGATGAAGATACCCAGCCTAGGAGTAGATGCCATCAAATTACGGTTTGTTCTATTCTCTTTGAAAGACTTAGCAAAAAAATGGCTCTACAGTCTAGAGGCCGGTTCAATATCCTCATAGGATAATTTCGTCAAAGCCTTCTTAAAGAAGTTTTATCCCGTTCACAAGACTGCATGAATTAGGAAAAGCATCTTGCAGTTTAAGCAAATAGCCAATGAACCTTTTTGGAAATACTTCGAACGTTTTAAGGACCTCCTTGCCCAATGCCCTCACCATGGGATAGAGAAATGGCGACTTTGTCAAGCTCTTTATAATGGATTAGAATATCAAACTAAAACGCTATTAGAATCCATGTGCCAAGGAGGATTTTTGAAAAAGAACGAACATGAAGGATGGTTATTATATGAAGAATTAGCTGATAATACCATCCAATGGGAACCAACTCCGGAAAATTTTAGGACAAATGACCCTACTTCTTCTAAAGGTGGTATCCATTCCATTGAGGCTAACATAGCTACCGACGCTAAACTAGCTGCTGTGATGCGAAGACTAGATGCTCTTGAAACTAAAGAACCAGTCTCTGTGAACCAAGTCAGCCCAACACCTTCGGCGGGCTGTACTTATTGTCAAGACATGAACCATGTGTTCGAGGAATGCCCCGTCTTTATCGCGCATCAAACCTTGCCCGAACATATGAGTGCGGCCTTCACAAGGCCTGCTAACAATCCATATTCGTCCACCTATAATCCCAGTTGGAGAAATCACCCAAATTTTTCATGGGGCTCAAGCAACAATGATCAAACAAGGCCCAAATTCTCCAACAATTTTCAAAATCCTCCTTATCAACAAAATTTCCCCAATCAAAATCCTCCACACTCTTTCCAAAATTCACAAGTGGAAACAAGACTCTCCAATATGGAAAGAAAGGTGGACACTCTAGTTAAAAGCCACGACACGCTGGCTCAAGTCTTAACTAGGATAGAGATACAACTGAATCAACAAGAAAGACAAAAGGGAACTCTACCAAGTCAACCATTGCCAAACCCTAGGAATCCTAGGCAAGCCAATGAGGCTCAAGACCCAAACAAGTGTAACTTGGTTCATACACTAAGATCAGGGAAACAAGTTGATAAACAAGTATCCATGCTACAGGATCCATCTCAATTGTCCATTCCATCTAGTTCCACTCCATCTCAACAAAACTCCAAAGAAACTGAAGTTGATAAATCAGTAAAACAGGTGCACCAACCTACAGCCCCATTTCCAAATAGGCTTAGGAGTAATAATAATAATGCACATATGGAGAAACTACTCGAGGTGTTTAATCAGGTTAGGCTCAATATACCACTTCTTGATGCAATCCAACAAGTCCCTAGTTATGCCAAATTCCTTAAGGACATGTGCACCAAGAAAAGAAAGACAAATGTGCCTAAGAAGGTTTTTCTAGCCACTAACATTAGTGAGCTATTGTCCAACCAGATCCCAGTCAAGTACAAGGACCCTGGTTGCCCCACCATTTCTTGCACAATAGGTCGAGCTGAAATCAATCGAGCACTCCTCGATTTAAGATCCAGCATTAATTTGCTTCCCTTCTCCGTATATCAACAACTTGGATTAGGAGAACTCAACCCAACCCAAGTTACAATCCAATTAGCTGATCGCTCAATTAAAGTTCCTAAGGGAAAGATCAATGATATCCTTATACGGGTGGGAGAATTCATTTACCCAGTCGATTTCATTGTTTTAGAGACACAACCTGTGTCTAATCCTAGGTCCCAAACTCCCGTCATCTTAGGACGCCCGTTCCTAGCAACCGCTAATGCAATCATAAATTGTAGAAACGGATCCATGAGATTGACTTTTGTGGATATGACCAAGGAAGTCAATGTTTTCAACTTAGGTAAACACCCCTACGACATAAACGACCAACCCTTTGAGGTTAACTTCATTGAAAATATGACTAGTGAGCACATCGAGGAGATCATACTAGAGTCAAAGGAAGAGGAAGAGTTAGAATCTAGTGATCTCAACCTTGATGAGATTGAATGGGCAACAAATCCAAGTTCTATAGAGATGGAAAATTTAAGCTTAACACCTCCACCCATCGAGCCACCTCCTTCATTGGAGTTAAAGACCTTGCCTAAACATCTTAAGTACGCCTACCTTGGTGAACAAGAGACGTTACCACTCATAGTTGCCTCCAATTTGACTAATAGGTAAGAGGAAGACCTACTGGCAACCCTTAGGAGACATAGGGAAGTCATTGATTGGACTATGGCAGATATCAAGGGACTAAGCCCTAAAATAGTCCAACATAGAATCCATCTAGAGGAAGGGGTTAAACCTAAGAGGATCCACAGCGTAGGCTAAACCCGCTCATGCAAGAGGCTGTACAAGCTGAAATAATGAAACTGTTAGATAATGGGATCATTTATCCCATTTCCGATAGCGAATGGGTTAGCCCAGTGCATGTGGTCCCTAAGAAGTCCAGCTTTACTGTTGTAGAAAATGACAAGCAAGAGTTAGTGCAAATACGACTGCCTACCAAAGTTCGAGTATGCATAGACTATCGCAAGCTGAACACCGCCACTAGAAAAGATCATTTTCCCCTCCCATTTATCGACCAAATGCTAGAACGATTAGCGGGCCATGAGTATTACTGTTTCTTGGACGGTTACTCAGGGTATAACCAAATCTCAATAGCCCCAGAGGACCAAGAAAAGACAACGTTCACGTGCTCATTTGGGACATTTGCCTATCGCCGAATGCCTTTCGGCCTATGCAATGCCCCCGCCACATTCCAACGTTGTATGTTAAGCCTTTTTTCTGACATGGTCGAGCGGTTCTTAGAGATTTTCATGGACGACTTCTCCGTCTATGGAAATTCATTTGATCAATGTCTCCATCACTTAGAGCTAGTGCTGAATAGATGCACCGAAAAGAACTTGACCCTAAATTGGAAAAGTGCCACTTTATAGTGCAACATGGGATTGTCCTAGGTCATGAGATATCTAGGGAAGGGATCAAAGTGAATAAGGCTAATGTGGAGATCATAGACAAACTTCTAATTCCACAAAGAGTGAAGGACATTCGTTCTTTCTTAGGACACGCCGGGTTTTACCGTAGGTTCATTAGGGATTTTAGCAAAATTGCTAGACCCCTTACAAACCTTTTAGCTAAAGACGTGCCCTTCATCTTTGACGATAAGTGTAATAGCGCGTGGGAGACGTTAAAATTGGAACTTATCTATGCACCTATCATCTCACCTCTGGACTGGTCCAACCCTTTTGAGATCATGTGCGATGCCTAAGATTTTGCTATAGGCGCTGTCTTAGGACAACGCAAAGATAACAAGCAACACATGATCTATTATTCAAGTAGGACACTCAATGATGCCCAAGTGAACTATACTACAACCGAGAAAGAATTCTTGGTAGTAGTATTCGCTTTGGAGAAATTCCGCCCATACCTACTTGGGACCAAAACCACAATATTCACTGACCATTCTGCACTTCAATACCTAATGCTAAAAAAGGATGCGAAGGCCCGACTCATTCGTTAGATTCTCCTCCTTCAAGAATTTGATCTCGAAATTCGAGATAAAAAGGGTGTTGAAAATGTCGTCGCAGACCATATCTCTCGTGTGCAAAACGCACCTTCCGACGAACTGTCCATCAATGATAATTTTCTCGACGAACAACTTCTAGCCATCTCTACGGAACCATGGTTTGCTGACATAGTAAATTACTTAGTCACAAACCAAACACACCTAATTGGTTAAAATAGGATAGATACCGATTCTTGTCTCAAGTCCGGTATTTCATATGGGAAGATCCTTACCTTTTCAAGTATTGTAGTGATCAAATTATTAGGAGATGTGTTCCTGATGAGGAAACTAGAAGCGTTCTAGCCTTCTGTCACGAATTTTCTTGCGGTGGACACTTTGGTCCCCGCAAAACTGCCGAAAAGATCATACAAAGTGGCTTTTATTGGCCCACTTTGTTTAAAGACGCATTTGACTTTTGCAAAACTTGCACAAGATGCCAAATGATAGGAAGGATTTTTAGACGTAATATGATGCCCCTAAATCCAATTCTAGAAGTAGAACTTTTTGATGTTTGGGGCATTGATTTTATGGGTCCCTTCCCTAATTCGTTTGGGCATCAATACATCTTGTTGGCTGTAGATTACGTATCCAATTGGGTTGAAGCCGTCCCTTGCAAGACAAATGACAACAAAGTTGTTGTCAAATTCTTGAAAGAAAACATCTTCTCACGCTTTGGAACCCCTCATGCCATAATTAGTGACAATAGTACACATTTTTGCAATAGAACTTTTGAAGCTCTTATGCGAAAATATGCCATAACACACAAGTTATCTACGCCGTACCATCCTCAAACTAGTGGACAGGTAGAAGTTTCCAATAGGCAAGTCAAGCTTATCTTGGAGAAAACTGTGAATCAAAATAGGAAGGACTGGTCCACCAAATTGGTAGATACCTTATGGGCATATAGGACCGCCTTTAAAATGATTCTAGGAATGTCTCCATATATACTAGTCTTTAGAAAGGCTTGCCACCTTCCTGTTGAGATAGAGCACTGAGCCTTATGGGCAATTAAGCAGCTGAATTTTGATCTAGGTAAGGCCGGTGAGCTTCGAAAATTGCAAATTTCTGAACTTGAGGAGTTGAGGAACGAAGCATATGAAAATGCGAAAATTATGAAAGATAGGGTTAAGGTTTTTCATGACAAGTTCATCACTAGAAAAATTTTTGTCCAAGGACAAAAAGTGTTACTCTATAACTCTAGACTTCATCTCTTTCCCGGCAAGTTAAAATCAAGATGGACAGGGCGTTTCATTGTTAAGACTGTGTTTCCACACGGAGTCATAGAGATATACGACCCTAAAAATGGAAATATATTCAAGGTAAATGGTCAACGTCTTAAAATATTTTAGGAATCAGTACCGGAAGTAAATGCAGCTATGGGTCTTTTTGACCCAATGTATCGGTAACTCTATCTCTCTGCCAATTCATGCATTCATGCATTCCATTCATACATTGGGGACAATGCATGAGACAAGTGTGGGGGAGGGTAAAACCTTAAAAAAAAATGATGAAAAAAAATAAAAATATAAAAAAAATAAAAGGATTTTTTCTTTATATTTTAACATTGTTCTAACATAAAAAAAAAAGACAATATTTTGACTTATCTTTTGAAAGAAATCTAAGTTAATCTTAGGAATTAGGAAAGTCATGATTAGGATTTCTAAAACTTGGTCAAAATAAAATAAATTGTTGAATTTTTAGGTATAGGAGGAAAAATTGAATAAGTAATTAGTCTTGATTTTTACCTTAATGAAATGTGTATACCTAATACACTTACACATGTAGGATTCTAAGACAAAGACTCTTGTGCCTTATAAAAAAATATATAATAATAATAAAAAAATAAAGAAATTTACTAATTAAGCTGGATACATGTGCCTCAAGAAGCATAAGTATTCACGCCTAAAGGTGATTTTATAAATAAAGCCTTAGTTTTGTGGCCTAATTCACTCGAATCCTTAAGTCCGTGGGGTGTTTTCTCACCCGGTGCCCTAAAACCAACCAGTTTGGGAGCCACCGACCTTAGGTTCGCTACATGGGTGGATTAGAAAGCCTAAGAAAATCAAGAAATATTATTTATATATGTACTAACACATCTAATAGTTAATTAGTTAGGTATGAGGGCCTCAAGAAGCCTTGATACTTACACAAAAGAAAATTAGATGAGTTATACATATTTAAAAAAAAAGAAGAAATAATAATAAAGAGGCATGAGAGTCCAAGTTAAAGAATTCCTAGTAAAGATTCACAAGGATGCATATGACTTAGGGTAACGAAAGAGACTATACAAAAATTCAATTTTGATTTTTACCTAAAATGGATAACAATTTATTATATAAAGATTAAGTTTAAGAATGAATAAAAATGATAATCCTAAAACTTATAGATTACTTAGTTTCTTCAAACATATTTCAAATATTTTCCTTTTTTATGGATTTTGTGGGTGTAATCCGCTGAAAACCCTCACGAGACAACACTCGTCCTTTAGGGTAACCTAGAGGTTTAACGGCTTGTTGCACGTGCTAAGTGCAATCGTGATGCCTACGAAAGTGAGTTAGGATAGATTAGTTTTTCTTTTCTTATTATTTTTTATTTTTACTCGAGGACGAGCAAAAAGATAAGTGTGGGGTGTGATAGGTAGTAAAAAGTGCATATTTATCACCACATTTACTATCATATTTTCCTATTTATTCTTTTATTATGCACTATTATTAATGTTTTATTATTTAATGTGTGCATGCCTTGAGTAATTAAAAAAATAAAGAAATAAAGCCTGAAGGAAGCCCAAAAGCCCACAAAGCCTATATGCAAAATTGTAGTAATTTAGAAGTTTCTACATTATCTAACCTAATATAAACTTGGATTTTAAATTATTTATTTAAAATCTAAGAGAGGAAAAGGAAAGATAAGATAGAACTCCTAATTGCTAAAAGAGGAGGAAAAGGATAAGATGAGATAAAGTTCTACTCAACCCTAGTTGCTGCAATACAAGGATAAAGATAAATGGGAGCTTAAAGATAAAAATCATTTTTAAAAATTCAGATTTATGATAACTTGCTTCCAAGTTATCCCGAATTCTCAAGATAAAGAGTCTGCATGCAGAATCAAGAAGGAGATATCCAGATGGACGGACCAGAGGAGGCCACGCAAGAAAGCGCGTGGCCATTGGCCATGCTATAGCCGCGGAAACGCAGCCATAGCCGCGTTTCCGCGGGCCTTCGGATAAGGATGGTGACGCGTTTTCGTGTGGCAGTTGTACTGGGACTCTACTTCCTATATCTCCTATAAATACCCCTGCAGAGCAATAGAGAGGGGGCATCCAGAGACGAAAGCTTAGGGTTTTTCTTTAGATTTTTTCCTCTTTTCAAAATTTCTTGTAATTTCGTTTTTATTATTCAAAGAAGCATATTTTGAAGAAGGAGAGGAGCATTGTATTTGGAAAGTGACATTCAATAAAAGGTTACTCTTTCTTCTTTGTTATTTAATTTTGTTTTCTGCTTAGATCGATTATTTGTCTTCTTTTCTCTTTCATACAATTTTTCACATTAAAAACAAAAATTGAAAATAAAATAAAAAAGATGAATAACTAAATTCAATTTGTAGTTTGCTAATCTCTCGATCAACCCTAGTTTAGTTTAGAAAGTGAATTGATTGATATCTATTTGTAGAAACCCTAGGATTAAAATAGTCTTCTTGAAGATGAATTGATAATTAGGTTTTCTTAATTTAGGTTACACTTTTAGATGATTCTTCATAAGTTCATACTTAGGAACTTTGATAGCATAACTTTAAGTTAAAACTTCTCTTATGTTATACTTAGAAATTAGGATGAACAACTGTTTAATCTTTATTAGTGCACACTAGTTAGGGTTCCAATATTATTCATCTTGCTTGAATTTTAATTAATAACCTAGGATGGATGTTACTTGTTTCTATATGATATTCACTATTTGAGACTAACACTATGGGTTGTGGTAGATGATTAGTAAACTATATATCTCAAATCATTCAAATCTAATCAATCTCTCTCTTTTGTTTTGTTCTAAGTGAAATATAGAGAAGATCGTCTGAAACGCTTGCATCGCATCCTTCCCTGTGGATCGACCTGTCTAGCCTTTGCTACGCGGTTATATTGAAACGAGACTAAGACTTGCTAACTCTTAAACTATTTTTAATACAATTTCTCATTCCAATCAGATGATCAATACAGACCCGCATCACTAGCAGGAGAAAGGTCTCGTGCCTGTCCCTACGCCTCAGGGAGAAATCATGTGGGTTCATCCCGACCTTATGGGAGGCCAACAATGGACTACTGTTACCAACAGGAAGTCAAAAGGTAAGGCAAAAGCTTCACCTTACAATGTGATGTACGCCTCTTTCCGGGAAGCAAAAACTGATGTCCCTTTACTAACCGATTCAGAGGAGGAGACAATTGTCCTTGCCGCAGAATTGAATGCACCGCTCGTGACCGAAACTCGTTCGGGTCAGTCGTATTTGAAGAAATACGATGAGTTGGCAGCAAATCTGCCTAAACCTACTCCAAAGCCAACCAAGTTATCCACGAAGCAACCTGTAGAGAAGCAGAAGGAGCTTCAATATTCTAAGGCTCTCCTAAAGGACAACGTAGAAGGATCTTCAAAACCTTACCACTTTGATGTCCTGGCTCAACTGGCCAATATTCCAACCAGGATCACCCTTTACGATCTCCTGAGACTATCAAAGTCAACAAGAGAAGCTCTGAGAGAAGCTCTAGCTGATGTTGAGGTCTTTATGGCCCAGATCCTGACTAGACCATAGGAGGAAGACGAAGAAGACTGCCTCCACGTCTATCAAAATGCCCCATGCATCACCTTCATGCCAGATGACATGCAGGTCAAGGGGAAACATGATATGCCCTGTACTTCACAGGGTATATTGGATCGTCTGAAGTGGGCCGCATTCAGGTAGATCCAGGATCCACATTAAGCATTATGCCTCGCTGGGTCATGCAGCACTTTGGGTCCCCACTCACCGATTGAGCGCCACCTAAACCACTATTCATGGTTTCAATGCCAGTGGTATGCGCCCAATGGGAAAGATCAAACTCAAGTGTCAGATCGGGGACCTAAGATCTCAAGTGATGTGTTATGTGATTGACGCCGACACTTCATACAATTTGCTGCTGGGATGACCGTAGCTTCATCGTAACTCCATCGTCCCTTCCACCCTCCATCAAGTCATGAAGTATATTGACAGAGATGGAAAATTCTGAACGTTGATCGCCGAAAGGCATCCGTTCAAGGGGGTAAAGAACTACTTCACAGACTCCCTCCTATACCAAGATTCTCTATAAATGAACAAGAACCCCCAGCCAGAGAAACCAGACTCTGTTGATGAAGCTAACACTGAACCACCAGAGGCGGAGAAATAATGTCTTTGGGAGCTGAGCCCACTTGTAACGAGCATTAATAAGCTTGATTTCAATAACCCCGCCAATGATGTAGGCGAGTGGTATATTAATGAAGAGATAGATTTGGCTTACTTTTCTGTATTTGCTTCTGATTCTGTGCTGTCAGACACTAGTACCGATGTAGATGATGACTCCTAGTCGACAATAGATGCTCTCACATCATTGCATGTACCGATGAGGTCATCCCTCTAGGTGTATCAAGACGTCAGTGATGCGTAAGGATCGTTATTCATAGTCCCAGCAAGATACAAAGGCTAAAGACCAATCATTTTTGGAAGAGTCGAGTCCAAATCAATGACTCGTGAAGACTTTGAAAGCGACGATGAATCTCCTTAATTCTCTGATTATAAGCCAAATGTACTCAAAATGATGGAGAATATGGGGTACGACCTAACAAATGGTCCTGGCTTGAACTTTGGCAAAGGAAGGAGAACACTGCTTTGATCTTTCGTTCCAAAAGGAAAGACCCCTGATTATTATCATCGAACTCGCAAGGGGTTGGGCTATGTGTCAACTCCAATCTCTCGGCCTCTAAGTATGAAGAGTCTTTATATCACTACCGCTCTTCAGGCACATCATCATGGGAGTCAGACGTCAGTGTCGGCAACATCTTCAAAGAATTTTCAGTAAATATGGTTTCAATAAGCCACTCGGAAGATGGAGATGAAGAAATGATCCAGTCGGATACAGATCCTTGGATCAAACACCTAAACACTCTCTGGGATATTCGCTTCGAACAACGTGAACCACTCACAGAGGATAAGGTTACCCAGATTAATCTGGGAGATAAGCCTAATCCTAAGCCTATCTTTATAAGCGAAAGCTTATCACCCTCCGAGAAGGAAAATCTAATATCTCTCGTGCGGGAATATATGATGTTTTCGCTTGGAACTACAAGGATATGCCTGGACTTGATCCTCAAGTGGCTATGCATCGCCTCAATATTAATTCGGACGTGAAACCAGTCAAACAACAGCAGCGATGGTTTCGTCCAGAAATAATGGAAGCAATCCAGTCAGAAGTTAAGAATCTTATAGACTCCGGGTTTATCAGGGAGGAACAACATCCTGATTGGGTAGCCAATATCATCGCCGTTACCAAGAAAAATGAAAAGATCTGGATTTACATCAATTTTCGTGATCTAAATGAGGCTTGTCCTAAAGATGAATTCCCCTTCCAATCACAGATGTCATGATCGATAACATGTGTGAGTTTGAACGGATGTCCTTCATGGATGGATTCTCAGGATACAATCAAATCAAGATGTACCCTGATGAAAAAAAGCAAACATTGGGAGTATATTGCTATACTGTCATGCCCTTCAGATTAAAGAACGCGGGGGCAACATACCAGAGAGCTATGAATACAATTTTTCACGAGCATATACGCAAAACAGTGGAATGCTACGTCGACGATATTGTAGTAAAAAGCCATGCCAAAGGCGATCACATAGTAGATCTGAAGACAATATTCGATATCACGCGGGTACATCAGTTAAAAATGAACCCCACTAAACCCTTCTTGGGGGTAGCCAACGGTAAATTCCTAGGGTTTGTTGTTATATCCAAGGGAATCCACCTTGACCCAGAGAAAATCCGCGCTGTCCAGTAGATGTAACCTCTAAGGAATCTTAGAGAACTTAGAGGATTGCAACGGTGATTAGCATATATCCAGAGTTTATCTCAAATCTCTCAGGAAGATGCCAACCCTTCACCAAATTGATGAAAAAGGGTGTTTTATTCATTTGGGACGAGGCTTGCCAACAAGCATTTGAGGAAATCAAGCGGTACCTCATGCGACCACATGTCCTTACAACTCAGGTGTCAGGAAAACCTTTCCTGATATACGTCCGAGTGATTGATCATTCTTTAGGAGATTTGCTAGCCCAATTTAACGATCAGGGACACGAGCAGGAAATCTACTATCTGAGTAGAACTATGATCGGAGCTGAACATCGATATAATTCGATCTAAAAGGAATGTTTGGCGTTGGTATTCGCTGTCCAGAAAAGCGACACTATTTGGTAGGCCAAACTATACATGTCACATTAAAAGTTAATCATTTAAGGTTGCTTATGACAAAGCCCTCATCACTAAATTGTCGATTGACAAAATGGGCCACATTGCTCTCCCAATATGAGATGCATTTCTTGCCGCAAAAAGCCGTTAAGGGACAGGCAGTGGCTGATTTCCTAGCTAAGCATCCAGATCCAAGGGCGACCAAACTTTATGAAGATTTCCCAGATGTGGTCACTGAAGTTTGCTTGACCCAGACATCTTTCGAAGGACAGGTATGGCAACTCTTCTTCGACGGTACATCAAGAATGGGTCCACGGGAAGAAATTATAGCAGGAGTGGGGGTAGTCCTTGTCTCCCCACAGAACTATTTAATCTCTCGTGCATTCTAATTAACTGAGCCATGTTCCAACAATGTAGCGGAATACAATGCTCTCTTGATCGGGATGCAAATCGTCGATGATAATAGCGTTAAAAATCTCGAAGATATGGTGACTCTAAGCTCATCGTTAACCAAGTTCGCAGAGAGTATGAAGTCGGACATGAAGACTTAGTACCCTATTACAACACAACTATCCACATGGCTGAGAAGTTCAAAAACTTTTACATCGACCATGTACCTCGCCAGCAAAATGCGCATGCAGATCCACTGGCATCTCTCGCTACTTCCTTGGCTCTTCCAGCCGGAGCAGTAGAGAAAATACTCGTCTATAGCCATGACCTGTATTGCCCAAGATTCGCTTTTAAAGACCACCAAAAGCTAACCGGAGACCATCAAATCAAAGAAGCTCTAGAGACTTCAACAGGTCTAGAGCTCAAGGACTGGCGATTCCCGTACATCGATTATGCATTGTACGACATCTCTCCTGATGACCCCAAAGAGGCGACTGTCATTAGAAGGAAAGCCTCTAAATTTTACTATAATGTGATCACGCGAACATTATATCGCTGATCATATGATGGGATCCTCCTCCGCTGCCTATCATAAGGAAGCACAGGAAATACTCAAAGAAGTACATGATGGCGTGTGTGGAGCTCATCAGCCTGGTCCAAAACTTAGAGATCGACTCTAAAGACTGGGGTATTATTGGCCAAAGATGATTTCTGATGCCATCGCTTACGCCAAGCGATGTCACTGCTGTCAGGTCCATGGTGACTTTATCCACCAGCATTAGGACATCTTCGCTCGACAACTTCTACCTGACCATTTGAAACATGGGGAATGGACTTGATTGGTCCTATCAGTCTACCTTCATCCAAAGGACATCGGTTCATCCTAGCCATAATCGATTACTTTTCTAAATGGGATGAAGCTATTCCTTTGAGGGAGGTAAAGACATCTGACGTGATCAAATTCATTAAACATCACGTCATTTACCGCTTTGGCGTGCCACGACGAATTATCCATGATAACGGGCTCCAGTTCGTCAGCCAAGCCTTTCAAAGGTTCTGCAATAAGTTTAGAATCCGGAGTATGTCTTCAACGTCATACTATCCAGCCGCTAACGGCCTTGCAAAAACTTTCAACAAGACTATAGGGCAACTTCTCAAGAAATTAGTCTTGAAAAGCCAACGTGACTGGGACGACAAATTAGGTGAATGCTTATGGGCTTATCGTACGACGGTCCGAACTCTGACAAAATCTACACCGTTTTCTTTGTTATATGGGTGTGAAGTTATACTTCCATTAGAAATCCGGATCTCATGTCTACGTCGCCTTGACAATAGAGATGACAAATGAAGAGAAACATCGACTACGACTGCAGGAACTAGAGGCTTTAGACAATAGACGCCTGCAAGCTCAACAACAAATCGAGTTCTATCAAGCTCGGATTACCAGAGCCTTCAACAAGAAAGGCAAGGAGTGGACTTTCAAGTAAGGTGACATTGTCTTAGACGTAAGAAGACCCATGGTGATGACGCATAAGGCCAAAGAAAAATTTCAGCCCAAATGGGAAGAACCATTTGTAGTAGAGTCGGTATATTCAAATGGAGCACATCACCTTATAACCCCAGACGCTGATATGCTCATGATGCCAATCAACAGCAAATTCTTGAAGAAATACTATCAACATTCTTCTCTTGATCAGATTAATACTACACCTCTGATCAAAACTCTAGATCCAAGATATTTGAAAGAACGCCAAAGAAAAGATTTTTTTCTCCCTTCACTGGGTCACATCATGGTCGATCAGTATCAAGTCGATCGAGCGCTGGTTACATCATGACGCATGATGTAAACATTTAAGAAGAAACAAAATCAAGACTTCAGTTTTAGCCTTGTTACTCTTCTCTATTGCATCTATGGACATCCGATGCCTCCGACGGCTAAGGATAGAGGAAAATGTTGGCTTCTAAGTCCAACATAAGTCTTCGACAACTCATCATATTGAGGGGAATAACATGGCTAGCCCAACTCAAATAGTAGTTGGTAAAGGCATACCAAATCCGTTGATAGCTGAGGGTTTGCTAAAAATTCTAAGGGATTTGGTCCCATCTTCTCCTCTAAAATCTCCTACCAATTCTCATCTGCAGAATGGTAGGGCCACAAAAATACCTGTATTCATTTCTCTAACGAAATGAGTTGGGACTTGTCACATTAATAGTAAACCTCTGACAAGCCAGATTTCTAATCCCTAGTGGATTCTGTCAAGTTAATATTAAACCTCTGACAATGAAAATCATTTAAAATCTCCGCTGTCATGTTAATGTTATACCTCTAACGACGAATCTCCCATGTCCCTAGAAAATCAATGATTGCACGTTAATATTACATATCTGACAATTCATTTTATTTTCCACCAAAATCTACTACCAATTCTCTTCCATAGAGTGGTATGTTCACAAGCTCAATCATTATTAAGTTTAACACCACACCTCTAACAATGAAAAATTTCAACTCTCCCCAGTGAGTACGAACTTCACTTGTCTCTCCCTTACATGGAGTCACAAGTTCTCAAAATTGCTCATATCACAAATCAATTCTTGTCATGTTAATACTATACCTCTGACATTTCAAACTCCATTTGTCAATTCTCATCAATAAAATGACAAGTCCTCAAATTGCTCATATCACAAATCAACTACTGTCAGTTAACATCACACCTCTAACAAGTTACTGTTAAGTTTAACACTACGCCTCTGACAGTGATTAAATTACTGCCAAGTTCAATATTAAACCTCTAACAGTCACTTTTTCTCAGACTTTCATATCGA
Source organism: Agave tequilana (assembly GCA_038442645.1). NCBI lineage: Eukaryota > Viridiplantae > Streptophyta > Magnoliopsida > Asparagales > Asparagaceae > Agave > Agave tequilana. The sequence goes on along the minus strand of JAVJIF010006378.1, from coordinate 185,593 downwards.
AGCTGAGTTGGACGATGCTAAGTTTAACATCACACCTCTAGCATCCAGTTCATTATTAAGTTCAACAATACACCTATGACAATGACTTTTCCTCAGGCTTCCATATCGAAGCTGAGATGAGCGATACTAAGTTTAACATCACACCTCTAACATCCAGTTCATTGTTAAGTTCAACAATACACCTATGACAATGACTTTCCCTCGAACCTCCCTATCGAAGTCGAGATGATTAATACCAAGTTCAAATTACACCTCTAGCATTACCCCCACTGCAAAGTTTAATACTACACCTATGACAGTGGTATTTTCAGTCTTCCCAAATGAAACTGAAATTCTTACAGAGCTAAGTTAACATCACACCTCTAGCTCACATTCTTATTAAGTTAATATCACACCTTCGACAAGATTTAATCCAACCCGTTAAGTTAATATCACACCTCTAACGGTAAAAATTCTCCTAGATCCCCAACGAGTCTAGTCTCACTTGTTATTCTCGTCAACAGAATAGTAGGTCCACTTAAAAGTACTGTTAGGTTAATATTATACCTTCAACAGTGTTTCCATCAAATCCCCAACTGAATCCTAATTATGTTAATACTAAAGCTCTGATGAAGACTCAGTCACAATCCTCCACGGATTGAAAACTTCACTTGTCATTCTCATCCATAGATTGGTAAGTCCACAAAAATCATCACACTCCTGTCAAGTTAATATCACACCTCTGACAGTAATCTTAAATTCCTAAAATTGAGTTTTCCAACTATGATAATCTTAAATTCCTTAAATGGAGTTTCCCGACTTTGATTTGCTAAGTTAAATATCACATTTCTAGCAAATTAAAAGTAACAACTTCTATTTTTCTGATTTTCAATACAAAAAGGAAGTCAAGACATATAAGAAGACAGAAAAAAATGTCACTTTTATTGATATTCAAATATATAAAAGTGATACAGACGCTCTCTTATACAATGAGATTGAGTGTTACAACAAATGAGTACAAAGAAGTCCCTCTTGCTCAGTGAGCCCCACTTGCTCAGTGAAAGGTTACACTCACTCCTCAAAACAACGAAGTTCTTCCTCTTGACTGCGGCCAAGAATGACAGATCAACTTTCTCTCCTCTTGAGAACAATGGTGTTTCTCGAAGTCAAAATGTAGCGGAACATTCTGATTTCACCTGACCAACTGTGTGAAGGTCTCCACAAGGCCGTAATCTTTCGCTTAATGAGCATCCCCACCACTATAAAGTCATCCAACGAGCATGAGTCTTTTGTCGCTGCCACTTCTTTGAGTAAGATTGATGAAGGGAGGATCCAAGACCTTACTGGTGACGTCCTCTTTCCTGTGGCCTTCAAAAGTGCCATACCCACTGTAACCATGGAGAACTCGGGGCGTCACTGATGCGTCATATCTAATAAGGCCTTGATGGGTACCAGTAACCGCGCGGATCCTCCTCGCCCATGGATAAGAGCTCTGACTTCCCGAGTGCTCGCCAATCGAACAAGCAGGGCCGGTCCAAATATTCTCCTATGAACCAAGTACGCCCATGGACATGAGCTCTGACTTCCTGAGTGTTCGCCAATCGAACAAGCTGGCCGGTCCAAATATTCTCCCATGAACCTGATAAGGACACTGTCGATATGGCCAGAACCTACAAGAAACAAAAACACAAGGGTTAAAATTTTGTAAAAACAGGAAGCCAGGAGCATAAACATGAGGCTGAAGTCATGAACTCTAGACGCGAATTAAAATCGACGCAATGATAGAGAATATGGAATCCAGATATAGTCTGGTATTAGACTTGTGCCTGATATATGAGACACGAGGCATAAACCAATGGCGCAGGTGCGGGTCTTAAAAGCTGCCCGAGGTAACTTCATGATGCAGAGTTCGCCACACTCGCATTTGAAACGCAGGGCGCGTCATGTTCGCATCCAGAGAGCTCAAAAGAACAAACTTGAAATTCTCTAAGTTAAGAATCCCAAACACGAGCTTCATATGCAAAACTCACGTTTCGGTACCCAAACGCAGAGTTCACCACACTCGCGTCTGAAGAACTTGTGATTTAGATCTTGAAGTCAATGTGTTTATGTTTTATCAAGTAATGTGAAAGGCGCGTCTGCAGAACAGGGACGCATGAATCTTAAGAATAGATTTCAGAAAGAGGTCAAGAAACGGAGTCTCTTCTTGGACGGGGATGACACAACTTTTGAAGGACAGAGCTTTATTATGGCAAAAGCCGGTCCCTACCCGAAGAAGAATTCTCTAGAATTTGGGCTTCATTTGTCAAGGCACGGTTTAGAAGTTGGACTTCATTTGTCAAGGCACAGCCATAAAAGTACTTAAAGCAATACTTTTTAATCTTGAAATCACTTAACAGTGATAATCTTCAAAGAAGATTGAAAGAAAGCATGGAAGCTTTAGGTTCTCTTTATTCTTCAGAACACATGGCCTTGAAGGGAAGGTGGATAATCAAGACGAAGTCCTTCAGAGCGTATACTGGCAAAGGAAAACAATCAAGATGACTGACTGTTAAGAGGCTGAGGCCTATTTGTAGGCTCACTAGAAGGCTATAATTAACGACATGAAAATCAAAGCCATCAGTCTTAATCCCTGCATGAATATCAAATCCAGTATGGATGAGACACATGGACTTTTACTCCAGAAAACACCAAAGACACAAGTCCCCAACCGTCAACGCCGACTTGGCATTGAAAGTTCAACAAAATCTTTAGGACGGATTGCATGTGACGTTTTGGAGGCTGCGTCCTAAAGTTCGCATCCTTTCACAAGACTTGAAGGTTGCGTCCTAAAGTCCGCGTTCTTGCACAGACTCAAAGGCCGCGTCCATAAGTCCATGACCTTTCACAAACCTGAGGGCCGCGTTCTCTTTGTCTAATTAAAGAAGCCACAACCGCGTCTTCTCAGTGATCTAGAACTGCGTCCTTTTAGTGATCCAGAGATACATCTTCTCAGTGGTCCAAAGCGACATCCTCTTAGTGATACAGAGCTGCGTCCTCTTAATGATCCAGAGTCGCGTCTCCTCAGCGATCCAAGACCGTGTTCCTCAATAATTCAGAGTCACGTCCTGAAGTCCGCGTCCTTTCACAAATCTGAATGCCGCATCCCCTTTATCAAATTGAAGAATGCAAGTTTGCATTTCTCTCAAACAATTTAAAGTCGCATCCTCTCAAAGGGCCTGAGTTGCGTCCTCTCAATGAATCAGAGCTGTGTCTCCATTACAAATGAGAGTCGTGTCCCAATCACAAACTCAGTGCAGCCTGAGTTTATTCTCCATCATTCATGGTCGCATCTCAACAAAATGACTAAGGACTACATTTTCACAATAGTCAAGGGTTGCGACTGTGAAAGCTGAGTTCATCCAAGCAACAAAAAGTCCGTCTGATTCTCAAAGGTAGAGAAAGAATAAAGACGATGCAAAAATTTGACAACTTTTATTATTTGACAAAAATGATAAAAGTAATATAAACACCCTCTTATTTGTCAAATGGAGTGTTATGAAAAATGAAAAAGTACAAGAGGGGAAGAAGCTAATAATCTCGCTCCGCCAAAGAATAGATCCGTTCCCAGAGGCGCTGCATCTCTTGCTGGCGTGCCTTCTTGACTTCCGCCAAAGCATGGACTCGCAACTCTTCCTCTGATAAGAATCTTTTCGTAGCCAGCTGTGTTTGAAGAGACTCCAACCTGGAGGAATGAGCAGCAAGATTTTCTTGGACCAGCTTCTTGGCAGCTTCTAACTCTTCCAGCCTTTTTCTGGCGACAGTAAGCTTCTGCACTTCAACTTGAATCAAGGCTTGCGCCTTAGCAATAGTTGCCCTAGCCATGGCAATGACTTGCTCCACGCTGTTGGTGGCAATCTCAGATTCCCTCGAATTGTCAACCAACCTTTGGTAGTCGGCTTGGAAGTTATGGAGATGACGAGCCTCTTCAGCCATCTGGTCCTCCATCTCTTTTTTGCTCGTGTTCTTGAGTGGCAAGGAGCTTACTCAGTGTCGACCGAGCCTCGTCCATCGAGCTAGCCTTTTCCAGGGTCTTTAATTCCCTTGGGCATATCCCTAGCTATTCAACCAGCGTCAGATACACCCTAGCTTGCTCAGTGCTTCCAGTGTATGGATGTTCTTGATCTGATTCTCAAGAAGCATCCGAGCAAACTCAAAGGAACTTCCCCTAAAAAGGACCAACTCAATGCAGGTCTTTATGGAAGCAAAAAATTGTTGCACCATTTGATGCACTAATTCTTTCATGATGTCGGTGGCCAGAGATAACTCTGCTGATGCGCACTCCCGGTTCCCCTTTCTATGATAGTAGGGTAGTATCCACAGAGACGGGATCCAGCTTAACTTGTGTAAGGAGAAGGCCAACAGCAGGCTCTTGCGGCGCTAAGGTTGTAGCCAACACCTCTGGAACGGTCGTTGTGGTAGCCTCCACAACAATAGAGGTAGCAGCAAGCTCCACAACACTGGGTTCACCGGCCGAATTTTGAATTGCACTATTCAGTGCGTCAATGCTTGTCGCAGGATCCTCTACTTGAGCTACCCCAGTACTCTCTGCAACCATAACATTAATGTCAGTGATAACACTGAAAAAGAGAGTATATAGCACATCTTTATTCTCTTACCAAGTTGAGGATCTGAAGACGTCAAGTCTTTAGATAAGCCACTTGGAGAGGAGGGTTCCTCGATTTCGGCGGTTGCACCCTCATGAGGCATCCTGGTAGTGGAAACTTCAAGGCTCTCCTGCTGGGCCAGCTCCTGGATCATCTCCTCAATGTGAGAAGAAGTTGTGGCTTTACTATCGGCAGCCAGCCCTGTAAAAGAAATTCAAAAGGAAATGTTAAAACATTTTCCCAACCTGATGGAGAAACAATTATGGAGGATAAAAGAAATACCCTCCGTTGTGGCAATCTCTCCTGTAGGCAGAACCATCGCAGGGACGTACCCCTGCATCTCTTCCTCTGATATATGCAAGAATTTGCTTATGTCAGGAAGAGCGGGTTCGTCACTGAAGTTGACTTCTTCACCGGAATAATATTCATGTTCCTCAGATGATGAAGACGACAATTGGATCCAAGAAGTCTCAGTGGCGGGGCTTTATAACTAAGAACCCTGGTAGTAGGGCTGGGCTCAACAACCTGTGAGGTAGACATCAATACACTGGGAGACCCAAGTTATTGCACCTCCGCCCTTCTCTCATGGGTCGAAGAAGTTTATGCCGAGTTAAAACTCCTGGAATCTCATCTTCAAGCACCTCCATCGCCTCTTCAGGCCGTTCAACCCCTTCGGCCATGGCGGATTTGCCTGCAGGCTCTCCCTCTGCCAGGATTGCAGGACCTCTACTACGCAAGCCTCGAAGACGCAGGGTTAGAGTTGCCTCTCCTTCTTCTTCTTCTTCCTCCTCCTCCTGCTCCACAGCACCAGGAAGGATTACTTCAGGCATCCAGCAGGAGCTTCAGCCTCAGACCCTTTCTTAGCCTTTTTCAGTTTAGGCTCACTTTGGGATGTAGTGACACGAGGACGCTTAGACACGACCTGTCGAGCCTTCCGGACAGAGTGCTCCTCCGCGGCTCCCGCGCCAGATTCCAGCGCCATGGCCGCTCCAGTCCTACTAGTCTCCCTCCTTGCCTCCCTTTCTGTTTCCCTCTCAGCCTCTTGGTACTCACTCATCCCTCGTATGCGTCTCTTGGAACCCAACTTGATTTTATAAGAGGCCTTAATACTCCTTATACAAGAAGTATTCATGCCAAATCGGGCACCCTACTAGTGAGGAAGTACCATGTGCAGAAATTGAGGCTTGTATAACAGTTCGACGTCGGTGAGGTAGACGAAAAACAACCCTTGTTTCCCCAGCGACACTGTAATACCACGCCCAGGCACCTTCAAATAAGTTACCACTGAAGCAGAGTCCAGTGTTGGGGTTGCCGACATATAACTGATTGTAACTAAACTACCTAGCAAAGCGACTCGGCATGTAAGGCTCGATCGTACATGAATCACCTTGCTGGGAGACCAAATATCTGGGCCGAATGTTGATGAGCCACCAAATGACTCCAGACGGTAGCCGTGTGAAATCATCCGGTCCTGCAAGGTTGGCAAACTTATCCCCATAGGATGTGCCTGAAATCTCAGGGAAGCATCGATCAAGCTGATAATTCGAGCTGCTGAGTATAGTTTTTTGGACATAGTGCATATAGTATTGTGACCAACTCGAATTCTCCAACCTCTGCACAAAAGGGATGAAGCCTTCTGAGGGAGACACCACAGTCATTAATGAGGGGCAATGCATAATGTACCAAGCCATCAGGTACATGTACGGAAGCTCAACTCGGGGATTAAGAGTCTTCACTTCTGGCCTCCCGTCTGAATCCACCACTGGCCTGCCCTGGGAGTCATAATAGCCTCCACTTGGCACAGGTTTTTGGTCGACACCCGTAAGCCACTTTGGATGTCTGCTACCAACGCTGGAAGAAGAAAGATTGACTTCCAATGCGCTAGCAAGACCGCCGGGTACATCACGTCAGCGACGATCACTTCATGCGGTAGCGTTGGCACCACACAACGCTTCAACCACAACATAAGAAAGCCCGCCAATAGAGCCTGATCAAATATAGGAATCCGAACCTGATAGTGAAAACATTCAAAGACCGTATCAGGCTTGAAAGTATCCTCGTCCGACTCGGTCGTATATAAGCTTGTGGAGGCACTGATCCTCTTGGCAATCTCTTCATCAGTACAAAGGGCCAGACTAGTCACTGGGCTAGACTTTTCATTTATGGCGTTGAACAGGTAGCTCGCTCAGGACATCTGTTTAACACCCATGTTCCTCCAAACAAATATCTGCCCACAAATATGGAAGTGGCATAACACTTCCTAATAAGTCTCATACACTTGAGGATTCTCTCTCTTGAATAGGTGAAGCTCCTCAATAGTTGGGACATACTCTTCATATGGGGCATCTCCAATTACTAACCCTGAGACTTCGTACAACTCATGAAGAGCAAGCACTATCTCTCCAACTAGAGTAAAAAAATGTGCCCGTCAGTGGATTGTAACGCTCCAAGACACCATAAAAGTTGTGGGAGCTCTGTGGGAGGCCATACTGCACAGCCCTAACCGAATGGTATAATCCCACCTGCTTCAGCAAATCCCTGAGCTCAGCAAGAACAAATTCAACCATCCTGCTCCACCATGACTTGTTGGTAGAGTGGACCCACCCGAGTGGATGAAAGTCAGTGGGAAAATCACCCCTCACCTTCAGGAATTGATTGATGAAGGTGGTGGTCAACTGAGGGGTTTCTCCTTTCGGGTACTCAGCCCTGACTAATCTGGGAAATAAACCGAATACATCTTTTCCATGGCTAGCAGGGTATGATTCTTTTGCACCCAATTTGCCTAGGGACACACCGGAGATAGACTGAGAAAGGTCCCACTCCATTGCGCTATGTACCGACATGTGATGAAGGTAGGATAAAGGGTACACCCTCTCCATGTTGGGTACAAAAAATCTCCTGTCCCCTATTTGACGGAGCTAATTGTAGTCTCCGTCATACAAAATCCTATCTTCCTCAGTGATGGCGTCACCAAAGAAGAAGTCAGGTTTCTTCAGCACAGCACAATTGTCAGACCCGAAAAGCCCATCAGAAATGATCTCCCAAAGGGTCAACATACTGGCATTGCTGATCCTATTCTTTCGCTCCTTTGATTTACCAGTAGTCACAGAAGCAGTCCTTGGAAGCACGAAGGTCAGATTCGGATCAGCACCACCCACGTATCCAAAGTGGCACTCTTAGATAGAGGGTTGAAGAAATATCACACTGCAAAAAGGATAACACAGTCAGAAATCTAAAAGAAAAATGACTAAGTGTTCGAAGCTCAGACACAGGATTAAGTCTAAACGCGAAGATCAGCGAAACCCGCATCTAAACTCAAAGACGCGAGGCTCACATGAAGCCCGCGTTTTTAACTCCATAACTTAGAAATTCTTCTAAGTGCTGGACCCAGACGCAAAACTCAGTGAAACCCGCGTCCAACCTCAGAAATGCGAGTCTCACATTAAATCCGCTTCTGAACTCCCCAACTTAGGAAAATTCTTTAAGTATCAGGATCAAACGCGAGGCTCAACGAAGTCCGCGTTCAACAAGCAGATACGGACTCAAACTGATGAAGTGAAGATGCGAAGGTCGTCAAACCCGTGTCTTACTTACCAGTGGAGAAACTGCGTCTGGATGTCACAAACACGGGTATGAGCCTCGCGTTGGCGGTTCGGTTCTGAAGAGACTTAAGAGTTAAGATAACTCTTCAAGTCCCTTAATCGCGAAAACTAGGGCAATGGTTCTTTACCTGAAACTAGGGCCTCCTGCGTGGAGGAGCCGCCCATTTGCACTTCTGGAGCGACAGCGCTCGATGACGAAGCCATGGGTTTTGTTTTCGGGGCCATTTCAACCATGAATTCTGTACCGAAGATGAGAGAAGGAAGAAAAAAGCTCGAAACTTTTCTTAAGTTCTGAAAGTCCTCAATGCAGGGCTCTGTGGAGAAGAAAATAGTCTAATGATGACTCTTGAAAGACTGATGTCTTTTATATAGACATAGTAATCCACCAAGATACATGGTACATATATCGAGCCCAATCTCCACCTGACGCGTGGCACACGCCTTAAACGCGATCTTCGCATATAAAGGAAAAGGCGTTTCTTCGAGCCCCACCTGCACGCGACACGCGCCTTGAACACGATCCCTGCGTATCAAGGGAAAGGTGTCTTCTCAGCTCTGCCAGACACGTGGCAATGCCCCAGAATGCGAGCCTTGCGTTTTGTAAGACCGCATCTCTTTGAAGAAGGACAACGACACCACCTTGAAGTCCGCGTTACTTCAACAAAGTGAGAGTTGCGTCTCTACTTTAATGTTCGCGTCTCTCCAATATGAAAAAGAGAGAAAATCGCGTTTCTACTCCAGATAAGATCCGTGTTTCCAAGGCAACATAACATCTGCGCCTACAAGACTTGCATTCAGTCTTTACTTCTGCAATCAATTCAACAGTACACTCGTACACAAGTAAATAACTATTAACTCCACGTTCAACAGTACACCAACAACTAGCTCATAGCATCGAGGAGATCTGGACTGCGTATCCAGACACTCACAATAATCGATTCTGGTGGCTTTAAAGAGTTTAATAGTACACTCATGAAGACCAAAATCCAGACAAGATCAAGCTTAAGATATCTCAGAAGATTGTTAGTCCAGTCTTGAGAGCGGTGCTGCTAAGAGAAAAGTCTAAAGTATTTCGAAACCCGTCTCAGTCAACTACATAGTTTCAAAAACTTTGGAGGGAGTTCTGTAGGCTGTCTAAAAATCACTGAAGGCAAGTCATTAGAGAATAGAGTCTATACTCAGACGCGAGGCTAATCATAGCCACTTACGTAATGCCAAGGGGCAGAGCATGAAGCCTGCGCCTCAACATCAGTACAGTATCAAGACGCGCGGGTCAAAACCCATGTTCCAATTGCACTGTAGTAACCAAGACGCGACTCGAAGCCTGCGTCCTTACATCAGTACAGTACCAAGATGCGAGGGTCGAAGTTCGCGTCTTGATATCACTACAGTCTCAAGTCGTAGAGCCTGAAGCCCGCGTCTTGACATCACTGCAGTCTTAAGACGCAGAGCCTGAAGCCTGCGTCTGGCAGAGTTCGAAACCCGCATCTAGAAAGGTTCAGAATCAGCATCTGAAACGTGAGGCTCGAAGCCTGCATTCCGACTACAGAGAAGCTCTGTGTTACGGTTATAACTGTCCTCATTATTGGGTCAATTACTGCACACGTAATGAGGAGAGGTAACCCCCATTATGGAGGGTTTTTAGGGGACAGCTTTACCCCTGAAACCCCTATAAATAGTTCAGTCTTTTACTGAAGAGGGGTTAAAAATTTTTGGTCGCAAGCCTTGAAAAACCAATATCTCTGGCTGAGGAATACAAAAGAGTTAAACTCTTCTAACAACTTGTTGAGTATAAATTAGTTCTTGCCTCAATTCTCTTTGAGATTTTATTAGGCAGGAGCTGTGATACTCTGTCCATAGTCCAAAGAAAAGATTCCTAGAAGACTGTGACGTTTACCCGATTGACGAAAAATAAGATTCACTTTCCACCGCCACATCAAGAACCCAACATTAAACAAAGAGAAGATTTGAGCTTAAATATCTTCTCTCTTGTAATCGGGATTGTTTGAGATTGTTGTAATCTTTCATTGATTCAAGAAAATTTTATTACGATCCTCTAAATTTTTTTCGGACCAAACAAGAGTCTCACTTGCTTCACAGCGATGATAATCCCGTCTTAGTAAAGAATGAAGAAATGAAGTATTACACTCTCATAGCTCAAGTTCTTGCTAAGATCATATTCTATAATTTCGTACCTAAATCTGGAGACTATAGTCACACTAGGAGATGTGTTCCTCCTCTTCTAATCTATTGCCTTTTGAAAGACATTAGAGTCAACATTCCTAGACTTATTGTTAACTATATGATTTAAGAAAATCTTCTTATTCCGAGTAGGAATCTCTCATTTGGGATGATGATTACTTATTTTCTTAGATACTTCAATATTAATCTCTCTTTCGAGACTGCTTTTGCTTCATCTGTGAATATTGATCGCATTTTTCTTAAGAGGTTACAAGCAGATACTCGTGAGTGTGCCCATGTTCTTCAGGCACCTCCTCGTCAATTTGATTCTGGGTCTTCCTCTTCATCTATCCAAGTCTTGATGGAGAAGATGAATTCTCTTGAGCTTAGTTCATTCTCCACTCTGGAGAAAATTCTCGTTAACCAAGCAAAATTTCAGAATGACATCTCTTATATTTGCTCGTCCATATGTTATCTCCAATAGTGCAATGACTTCTCTTAATCCAAGCAAGTGTAGCCTCTTCTTATGCCTTATGGCTATGCTTAGCCTTTACCCTCTTTAGGCCCTTCTTTTGATCCATAGATTGCACCCTCTGACCAACAGATGTTTATCATCTGGTCATTGGTCCTCCAGATGATCCTCACTTTGCACCCGACCTAGACTTCATCGGAGAGCAAGACTGATCCATTCTTTTTGATGTTGACAGAAGGGGGAGAAGTATTTCGAGTTGAAGACGAGTTGGAGATCTTGGAGACCTCGGGAGATATTAGGATATGCTATCTTTTTATATGTTTATGCACTTTTGTTTCAAAGACACTTGGTTTTTTATAACTTTTGTTTAACTCCTTGACTTGAATTGTGGTTTGTAATATCGATTGTGAACATACTCTATGCTTATGCTTTAAATTATGATTGTAATACCTCTATTTTTGAAATACAAGATTTAATAATGAGTATTATTGCTATGTAAAATTACGACTAATTAACATTGTCTCTAATCAAAATTGAAAAGTTTGACTAAAAGTCAAACTGTCAGCCCTGATTAGCCTGAACTAGGTTATATAAGAGTTTGAATAGGGCTCAAACAAGGAGAAAACATGATTTTCAAGGCCCAAGAGTAGTATTACATAGTTTTTATATACAATTACTACTAATCTACCTTTTTTCTAGTCTTAATTTGAAAGTTTAACCAAAAGCCAAATGTTTAGCCCCGACCAGCCTGAACTAGGCCATAATAAAAGTCAAATATGGCTCAAACAGGGAGAAAACATGGTATAAAAGAGCCAGGTGTAGTATTACATAGTTTTTATTTCAAGTTACTATTAATTAACCTCTTTCTAGTTAACAGGATACTGATATAACATGACATTAAATAACTTACTTTAAGATTGGGGAGATTGATGGAGGAGATCACGTCTGTATTTTGGGTGGACTTAAGATATAGGTTGCGCAGCCGAAAATGGGTTCCACTGCAGGGTTCCCGGGGGTAACTGACACCCCGTCCTGTTCTTGTTCCTATTATACATGTTCCTGATTACCTTGCGGTAGGTTCTAGTTCAGCGCCAGGAGTCTGGGTCGTGGTCCCGGGTATGACGGGACCCACTTAAAGCATTAATAATGTTTCCAACTGATCAGTTTTAATAACTTAGGATCTCGATTGACATGTGCGATAAGCGTAGTAAAAGATGCGTCTATTATAGGTGGCAATTGGTATTCGCTGATATAATAAATAATAATATACTGTAACTGATTGTCTTTACCTGATACATGTATGCATATTGGACACCCGATATTACACCTGACCTGATTGTAAATCTGATTCTAGTACTGACTAACTCTACCCTCTTATTTATAGATCATGATAGACACTTGACCTGATTGAATACCTGACTGGACATATACTCTACTGTGTGCTATCCACATTACTGTTTATTTACTTTATTCATACAATTTCTTATTCCAGTATATATATTTTTTTATGCTCACATGTTATATGCACATGCACTGTAACGCCCCGATCCTAAAGATACGGAGTCGTTATGGCGACGCATATACGCAAGGGAAATACCCCACGTATACGCGCTAAGCCTAAGTTGTAACCTGAACAAGCTATAATCTCAACCATAAAAATCACTGCAATATGACATAAAAACTACACATGATAGCAATATGAATGACAGGAAGAAAATGGCAGCTGAATGCAATACAGATAGAGTCATGGAGTAATAGGAATAAAGGAGAACTGAGGGTACCAGAATGAAGAGGGGGAGACAGTGTCCAACTCCTCGCAATGTGTACCAACTCATCGAACACCTGCACAATGAGACAATCGTCCAATAGCTGGACGTGCAAATCCAGGGTCGTCAGAACGCGACCATAATGAGTGTGTGTGTAAAGGGGAAACAGCTCGTGCAGAAGAAACAATGTGCATATATAATAGTAAGAACAACTGCAGATAGAAAGACTAAATAACACAATAGATAACTAAACGGTAACACATATGATAAAACAAGAATACAGATAGAAGATAACTGGCACAACTGTAAATATGCAATCAATGTCACAATAGGCAACCTATCACATATCACTAGTCTGGTATTCCAAGTCTGGTCACAGGTATGGTCCTAGTTACAATCACGTATACAGTCATGTGTCATAAGGCAGGGTAACCATTCAGGGTGCAATACAATGTTCACATTCAAATCATTCAATAACAATCAGTAATGTTCTATGTTATCTTCGTCACTTTCCCACCGGCGTCCCACAACATCCGACAGTTCACCCTGGAGCCCGCACATCCAGTAGAACTCATTCGAACTCCGATATGCGGGTATCATTGTTCGAATAGGGAAAGAGAATCAAATAACATGCCTCCTAGGGGTTATCATCGTACAAGTGCGTGTGGATGCTAATAGGCACTGAGAATGCAATATCACGCTAACACCAGGCGTCACGTACAATAGATAGCCCTACAGATTCAAGAGGTGGCCCCCACAGATTCAAGAGGTGGCCCCCACCATGTGTATGGTGTGGCACTTTGCTCCGTGTGGCACTTTGCTCTGAGGGAAACAGGATTCTAGAGGTGGCCCCCGTGGATTCAAGAGGTGGCCCCCACCATGTGTATGGTGTGGCACTTTGCTCCACGTGGCACTTAGTTCCTTACAAGATCCGCCGGACGCTAGCACGATTGTGGGATACATCCTCGTCAATCCCGACACCAGGCGGCAAACCGCCGGACGCCGGTTTGACTGTGCTATTAACAGGTCAACAGTACATGGAACATGGATACAGGGGGTACAGGAGTACTAGATGTCAAATAACAGTAATACAGTCATATGTCAAGGTCCAGTGAAAGGTGTCTAGTGTACAGTCAGTTAGGTAATGCCATCAGTAACAATCAATACCTTATGCCATTTCAATTACTGGGATGCTACGGGACGGTAACAATATCAGTACAGTAATACTCAATCAGTAATCGTATACACGGTGAATAATATCAGTAACAGTAACAGTAACAGTAACCGTGTATACGATGAACAATAGGACTGTACCGTGGTTACGGTCAAACAATCATTTCCCAGTAACTTCAATAACATGGATAAAATAATAGTGACAGTCTAGCTACTGCTCAATAAACAGTCTTGAATAAAGCTGATCATAATCTCACCCATCCATACTAAAGAGGTATCATTAACTATTCCGTTAACTTATATTTCCAATACTATCCTTGCATATCATTAAGTATCAGTCCGTATCAGTGTAAGCCAAAACGGTAAACTACCATATCAATGAATCTGTAATTAATCCTCTCCTCAACACCAATATGTTCTAGTCCTATAACCACCAAGAACTGCTAATAAACACTATACCTAATATATGTCCTCTAACCTCAAATATAACTTAGTTCAAATAGCAGATCAAATCAAGTCACAGTCCAGGGTATCCAATGCTAGGCCTAAGTCAACAGTGATAACTACCAACACATGAAATGATAACAATCTCTCAATTTAGCTAAATAAATAAGATGTACGGTCCTTGATATCACTTGGAATGAGATAAGAAATCAAACTGATAAAATAAAGAAGACGAAACATGTAAGTAACATATAAAACACTACTGAGAATGGTGAATAAAGAAAATAGTACAAGAGCAAACACTCAAAAATAATACCGAAATATTCAATAAGAAAATAAGAACACTCACCTGAAATGATGCATTTTTGGAACCGAATCACCATCTGGTCTTCACTGCACGAACCGGTACTGATCTTCGGATCGTCTTATGGATCAGTCTTCCAATTTCCTATGTATCCGGTCCACAACGAATACATATCCGGATCTCCTGTAACGGGTCCGGATTGCTGCAACATGCCACCGAACACTCAAGGACACACGTATACATATGCAGTACGCCTGACACATACACTCTACAGACACATGCAGACCATCCAGCTTACGCACATACAAATACATACTCGTATATATTTCATATACATATGTAAATGCATACACACACAAGATGCTCACAGCAAGCACACATAATTAATACATGCATTTATATTCCCAAAATGAAGTTATAATTAAAGGCTACAAGGATTCTATCGTTAATGCATACTTGCTATATTACATGAGCTAGTCTGTGATGTACTTCATGTTGGCACAAAATAAACTACGTAGAAAATCAAGACATTATTTTAGTTCCTTATTTGAAGCCAGTTGGTAAAATTAAGTACAATTGCTTGTTACACCAAAATGCATGATATCAGATCTAAACTAAAGGTATTATGTTGAACAAAAGAAGAGAGCTCACAAAATTCTATCAATTGCATTTCTGAAAATTGAAACAATCCAAGAATACTATTTTTAAGTCTAAATTTAGATAAAACAGTTACTCATGTAATATGTTTCCTTTATTAATGATTGGTGATGTATATTTGGACTTTAGAAATGCTACCATTTCAAAGCCCCATGCAATTCATATTATGCCTAACAGACACAGCACCTTTTATGACCATTTAAATATGATAACTAAAAAAAAGAATGCAACCACACATCAGTAGCATCCATATGTTCATATTATGTATATTTGGTCAGTGTCCTTGTTATTTAGTTGTTTCTTCATTGCATTCTTACGTACGCATGAGTATCTTTTGTGGTACTAGTGCTCAATTAGCATTGGTTATGACTGCCAGCATTTTAAACCTATGTTGAAACAAAAACCCAAGTTCCAACTATACAATACCCCAAACTGGAAATGGTATCTGCATACCAATTTATGCACAAAGTGTAAACTTTTGCGGAGATCTATATAAATAAAAGAACACTACAGTCTGAACTTTACAATTTTAAAACTACATATTACAAGACATTTGCATTTGCAAATCTAGAGGATATTCATCTAAATTATATTTCCTAATGTGACATTATTGAATATATCAGTCAAACAAATTAACAAAATATCTAAGCATATTCCAGGTTAAACACACAAGACAAAAGTCTGAAATGAGTCAACAATTTGATTGAATGATTTTCTACAAAAGAAAAAAAAATGGCCCACTCAAACAAACAAAAAAAAACCGAGGAATAAAAAGACTTCACCAGCAACGAGCTCGTACTCAATTTAAATCAAAAATCTCAAAAGACAGATAGTACAAGAAAATTTAATTATTCTAGGTGAATTAAATCGAAAACTGAAGACAATACATCGCTCTCCCAAACCACACAGATAGATCGCTCGCGGTTAATACGGATCTAATATCTAGGGTTTTCATGAGCCAAAAATAAAACGAAATATAAAGGAAAGGAGACTGGTAGCTCACCTTGCTCATTTCAAGCAGTGAAAACAATGATCCCAGTCTCGTCACCGATCAAGCACTCAACGATCCTGGTCTGGCGACGGTGGGGCTTCGCGGAAGGAGATCGAGCCGGAGCGAGGCACTCGCGGCTCGCCGGGGAGGAGGGAGGAGGCCTGGTGTCGCGGTGGTGGAGCTCGGAGGCGGGTTCGTTGCCCTGGTGGTGACGCGCAGGAGGAAAGGAAGAGGGGATGGAGATGGGTGTGGCGGCTGTTCCAAGGATAGAAAATAGATTAGGTTAGGGTTAGATTAGGATATGATTATATAGGGGGTGTAATTGGGTTGTGGGTTTGGGTTTCGGGTTGGATTGGGTTTGAGTTAGATCCAAATAGAGTTAATGGGTATACGGGTATGGGTTAGGATTTGTGGGCTTGCTCAAGTGGGCTTGGGCTCAAGTTGGAAAAATAAAGAAAAAGGAGAACAATGATATGATGGGCTTGGGCTTGAAACAAAGGAAATAAGAATAAGGTAAAATGGGATAATAAAAACAATTAATCATGATCAAGAATTAATTAATAATAATTAAAATAATATCTAAATTTTAAAAATGACAATTTTCTTAGAATAAAATACACATACACTTTATACGTATTATTTTTCACTATTAGTTTATGTATTGCAAGATATGGATATTACATTCTACCCACCTTATAAAAATTTCGTCCTCGAAATTCAAATAAAGTAGGGAATGTTAAAAAGAATCCAAAATCAAGGGAGAACACAACAAGCTTCCACGTCGCCTCATTGGGACACTACGATTCCGCTGCGCGCTCTGATCTCTGCTACTGGCTTCAAAATGGAGTAACCGACCTCAAGAGATAGAATCAGGAGGAATGAATAGAAAGGAAAGATGAAATCAAGATGGACATCTAAATCACTCTAATTGAAGTGTTGGAATCATGAATATCAACAGATCAAGAACGGAATTCCAAAGGGAGGACGATCAATTTCCAATGGAGTCAATATTATCATGTGAATAGTATATGTACATTGCAGTGTCAATATAGTTGTCTCAGGTTACAGGTAGAAACTAGGTTCTCTCTTTATGTCGAACCTGGCTCTGATACCACTCTGTAATGCCCCGATCCTAAAAATACGGAGTCGTTATGGCGACGCATATACGCAAGGGAAATACCCCACGTATACGCGCTAAGTCTAAGTTGTAACCTGAACAAGCTATAATCTCATCCATAAAAATCACTGCAATATGACATAAAAACTACACATGATAGCAATATGAATGACAGGAAGAAAATGGCAGCTGAATGCAATACAGATAGAGTCATGGAGTAACAGGAATAAAGGAGAACTGAGGGTACCAGAATGAAGAGGGGGAGACAGTGTCCAACTCCTCGCAATGTGTACCAACTCATCGAACACCTGCACAATGAGACAATCGTCCAATAGCTGGACGTGCAAATCCAGGGTCGTCAGAACGCGACCATAATGAGTGTGTGTGTAAAGGGGAAACAGCTCGTGCAGAAGAAACAATGTGCATATATAATAGTAAGAACAACTGCAGATAGAAAGACTAAATAACACAATAGATAACTGAACGGTAACACATATGATAAAACAAGAATACAGATAGAAGATAACTGGCACAACTGTAAATATGCAATCAATGTCACAATAGGCAACCTATCACATATCACTAGTCTGGTATTCCAAGTCTGGTCACAGGTATGGTCCTGGTTACAATCACGTATACAGTCATGTGTCATAAGGCAGGGTAACCATTCAGGGTGCAATACAATGTTCACATTCAAATCATTCAATAACAATCAGTAATGTTCTATGTTATCTTCGTCACTTTCCCACCGGCGTCCCACAACATCCGACAGTTCACCCTGGAGCCCGCACATCCAGTAGAACTCATTCGAACTCCGATATGCGGGTATCATTGTTCGAATAGGGAAAGAGAATCAAATAACATGCCTCCTAGGGGTTATCATCGTACAAGTGCGTGTGGATGCTAATAGGCACTGAGAATGCAATATCACGCTAACACCAGGCGTCACGTACAATAGATAGCCCTACAGATTCAAGAGGTGGCCCCCACAGATTCAAGAGGTGGCCCCCACCATGTGTATGGTGTGGCACTTTGCTCCGTGTGGCACTTTGCTCTGAGGGAAACAGGATTCTAGAGGTGGCCCCCGTGGATTCAAGAGGTGGCCCCCACCATGTGTATGGTGTGGCACTTTGCTCCACGTGGCACTTAGTTCCTTACAAGATCCGCCGGACGCTAGCACGATTGTGGGATACATCCTCGTCAATCCCGACACCAGGCGGCAAACCGCCGGACGCCGATTTGACTGTGCTATTAACAGGTCAACAGTACATGGAACATGGATACAGGGGGTACAGGAGTACTAGATGTCAAATAACAGTAATACAGTCATATGTCAAGGTCCAGTGAAAGGTGTCTAGTGTACAGTCAGTTAGGTAATGCCATCAGTAACAATCAATACCTTATGCCATTTCAATTACTGGGATGCTACGGGACGGTAACAATATCAGTACAGTAATACTCAATCAGTAATCGTATACACGGTGAACAATATCAGTAACAGTAACAGTAACAGTAACCGTGTATACGATGAACAATAGGACTGTACCGTGGTTACGGTCAAACAATCATTTCCCAGTAACTTCAATAACATGGATAAAATAACAGTGACAGTCTAGCTACTGCTCAATAAACAGTCTCGAATAAAGCTGATCATAATCTCACCCATCCATACTAAAGAGGTATCATTAACTATTCCGTTAACTTATATTTCCAATACTATCCTTGCATATCATTAAGTATCAGTCCGTATCAGTGTAAGCCAAAACGGTAAACTACCATATCAATGAATCTGTAATTAATCCTCTCCTCAACACCAATATGTTCTAGTCCTATAACCACCAAGAACTGCTAATAAACACTATACCTAATATATGTCCTCTAACCTCAAATATAACGTAGTTCAAATAGCAGATCAAATCAAGTCACAGTCCAGGGTATCTAATGCTAGGCCTAAGTCAACAGTGATAACTACCAACACATGAAATGATAACAATCTCTCAATTTAGCTAAATAAATAAGATGTACGGTCCTTGATATCACTTGGAATGAGATAAGAAATCAAACTGATAAAATAAAGAAGACGAAACATGTAAGTAACATATAAAACACTACTGAGAATGGTGAATAAAGAAAATAGTACAAGAGCAAACACTCAAAAATAATACCGAAATATTCAATAAGAAAATAAGAACACTCACCTGAAATGATGCATTTTTGGAACCGAATCACCATCTGGTCTTCACTGCACGAACCGGTACTGATCTTCGGATCGTCTTATGGATCAGTCTTCCAATTTCCTATGTAACCGGTCCACAACGAATACATATCCGGATCTCCTGTAACGGGTCCGGATTGCTGCAACATGCCACCGAACACTCAAGGACACACGTATACATATGCAGTACGCCTGACACATACACTCTACAGACACATGCAGACCATCCAGCTTACGCACATACAATTACATACTCGTATATATTTCATATACATATGTAAATGCATACACACACAAGATGCTCACAGCAAGCACACATAATTAATACATGCATTTATATTCCCAAAATGAAGTTATAATTAAAGGCTACAAGGATTCTATCGTTAATGCATACTTGCTATATTACATGAGCTAGTCTGTGATGTACTTCATGTTGGCACAAAATAAACTACGTAGAAAACCAAGACATTATTTTAGTTCCTTATTTGAAGCCAGTTGGTAAAATTAAGTACAATTGCTTGTTACACCAAAATGCATGATATCAGATCTAAACTAAAGGTATTATGTTGAACAAAAGAAGAGAGCTCACAAAATTCTATCAATTGCATTTCTGAAAATTGAAACAATCCAAGAATACTATTTTTAAGTCTAAATTTAGATAAAACAGTTACTCATGTAATATGTTTCCTTTATTAATGATTGGTGATGTATATTTGGACTTTAGAAATGCTACCATTTCAAAGCCCCATGCAATTCATATCATGCCTAACAGACACAGCACCTTTTATGACCATTTAAATATGATAACTAAAAAAAAGAATGCAACCACACATCAGTAGCATCCATATGTTCATATTATGTATATTTGGTCAGTGTCCTTGTTATTTAGTTGTTTCTTCATTGCATTCTTACGTACGCATGAGTATCTTTTGTGGTACTAGTGCTCAATTAGCATTGGTTATGACTGCCAGCATTTTAAACCTATGTTGAAACAAAAACCCAAGTTCCAACTATACAATACCCCAAACTGGAAATGGTATCTGCATACCAATTTATGCACAAAGTGTAAACTTTTGCGGAGATCTATATAAATAAAAGAACACCACAGTCTGAACTTTACAATTTTAAAACTACATATTACAAGACATTTGCATTTGCAAATCTAGAGGATATTCATCTAAATTATATTTCCTAATGTGACATTATTGAATATATCAGTCAAACAAATTAACAAAATATCTAAGCATATTCCAGGTTAAACACACAAGACAAAAGTCTGAAATGAGTCAACAATTTGATTGAATGATTTTCTACAAAAGAAAAAAAATGGCCCACTCAAACAAACAAAAAAAAACCGAGGAATAAAAAGACTTCACCAGCAACGAGCTCGTACTCAATTTAAATCAAAAATCTCAAAAGACAGATAGTACAAGAAAATTTAATTATTCTAGGTGAATTAAATCGAAAACTGAAGACAATACATCGCTCTCCCAAACCACACAGATAGATCGCTCGCGGTTAATACGGATCTAATATCTAGGGTTTTCATGAGCCAAAAATAAAACGAAATATAAAGGAAAGGAGACTGGTAGCTCACCTTGCTCATTTCAAGCAGTGAAAACAATGATCCCAGTCTCGTCACCGACCAAGCACTCAACGATCCTGGTCTGGCGACGGTGGGGCTTCGCGGAAGGAGATCGAGCCGGAGCGAGGCACTCGCGGCTCGCCGGGGAGGAGGGAGGAGGCCTGGTGTCGCGGTGGTGGAGCTCGGAGGCGGGTTCGTTGCCCTGGTGGTGACGCGCAGGAGGAAAGGAAGAGGGGATGGAGATGGGTGTGGCGGCTGTTCCAAGGATAGAAAATAGATTAGGTTAGGGTTAGATTAGGATATGATTATATAGGGGGTGTAATTGGGTTGTGGGTTTTGGGTTTCGGGTTGGATTGGGTTTGAGTTAGATCCAAATAGAGTTAATGGGCATACGGGTATGGGTTAGGATTTGTGGGCTTGCTCAAGTGGGCTTGGGCTCAAGTTGGAAAAATAAAGAAAAAGGAGAACAATGATATGATGGGCTTGGGCTTGAAACAAAGGAAATAAGAATAAGGTAAAATGGGATAATAAAAACAATTAATCATGATCAAGAATTAATTAATAATAATTAAAATAATATCTAAATTTAAAAATGACAATTTTCTTAGAATAAAATACACATACACTTTATACGTATTATTTTTCACTATTAGTTTATGTATTGCAAGATATGGATATTACATTCTACCCACCTTATAAAAATTTCGTCCTCGAAATTCAAATAAAGTAGGGAATGTTAAAAAGAATCCAAAATCAAGGGAGAACACAACAAGCTTCCACGTCGCCTCATTGGGACACTACGATTCCGCTGCGCGCTCTGATCTCTGCTACTGGCTTCAAAATGGAGTAACCGACCTCAAGAGATAGAATCAGGAGGATTGAATAGAAAGGAAAAATGAAATCAAGATGGACATCTAAATCACTCTAATTGAAGTGTTGGAATCATGAATATCAACAGATCAAGAACGGAATTCCAAAGGGAGGACGATCAATTTCCAATGGAGTCAATATTATCATGTGAATAGTATATGTACATTGCAGTGTCAATATAGTTGTCTCAGGTTACAGGTAGAAACTAGGTTCTCTCTTTATGTCGAACCTGGCTCTGATACCACTCTGTAATGCCCCGATCCTAAAAATACGGAGTCGTTATGGCGACGCATATACGCAAGGGAAATACCCCACGTATACGCGCTAAGCCTAAGTTGTAACCTGAACAAGCTATAATCTCATCCATAAAAATCACTGCAATATGACATAAAAACTACACATGATAGCAATATGAATGACAGGAAGAAAATGGCAGCTGAATGCAATACAGATAGAGTCATGGAGTAACAGGAATAAAGGAGAACTGAGGGTACCAGAATGAAGAGGGGGAGACAGTGTCCAACTCCTCGCAATGTGTACCAACTCATCGAACACCTGCACAATGAGACAATCGTCCAATAGCTGGACGTGCAAATCCAGGGTCGTCAGAACGCGACCATAATGAGTGTGTGTGTAAAGGGGAAACAGCTCGTGCAGAAGAAACAATGTGCATATATAATAGTAAGAACAACTGCAGATAGAAAGACTAAATAACACAATAGATAACTGAACGGTAACACATATGATAAAACAAGAATACAGATAGAAGATAACTGGCACAACTGTAAATATGCAATCAATGTCACAATAGGCAACCTATCACATATCACTAGTCTGGTATTCCAAGTCTGGTCACAGGTATGGTCCTGGTTACAATCACGTATACAGTCATGTGTCAAAGGCAGGGTAACCATTCAGGGTGCAATACAATGTTCACATTCAAATCATTCAATAACAATCAGTAATGTTCTATGTTATCTTCGTCACTTTCCCACCGGCGTCCCACAACATCCGACAGTTCACCCTGGAGCCCGCACATCCAGTAGAACTCATTCGAACTCCGATATGCGGGTATCATTGTTCGAATAGGGAAAGAGAATCAAATAACATGCCTCCTAGGGGTTATCATCGTACAAGTGCGTGTGGATGCTAATAGGCACTGAGAATGCAATATCACGCTAACACCAGGCGTCACGTACAATAGATAGCCCTACAGATTCAAGAGGTGGCCCCCACAGATTCAAGAGGTGGCCCCCACCATGTGTATGGTGTGGCACTTTGCTCCGTGTGGCACTTTGCTCTGAGGGAAACAGGATTCTAGAGGTGGCCCCCGTGGATTCAAGAGGTGGCCCCCACCATGTGTATGGTGTGGCACTTTGCTCCACGTGGCACTTAGTTCCTTACAAGATCCGCCGGACGCTAGCACGATTGTGGGATACATCCTCGTCAATCCCGACACCAGGCGGCAAACCGCCGGACGCCGATTTGACTGTGCTATTAACAGGTCAACAGTACATGGAACATGGATACAGGGGGTACAGGAGTACTAGATGTCAAATAACAGTAATACAGTCATATGTCAAGGTCCAGTGAAAGGTGTCTAGTGTACAGTCAGTTAGGTAATGCCATCAGTAACAATCAATACCTTATGCCATTTCAATTACTGGGATGCTACGGGACGGTAACAATATCAGTACAGTAATACTCAATCAGTAATCGTATACACGGTGAACAATATCAGTAACAGTAACAGTAACAGTAACCGTGTATACGATGAACAATAGGACTGTACCGTGGTTACGGTCAAACAATCATTTCCCAGTAACTTCAATAACATGGATAAAATAACAGTGACAGTCTAGCTACTGCTCAATAAACAGTCTCGAATAAAGCTGATCATAATCTCACCCATCCATACTAAAGAGGTATCATTAACTATTCCGTTAACTTATATTTCCAATACTATCCTTGCATATCATTAAGTATCAGTTCGTATCAGTGTAAGCCAAAACGGTAAACTACCATATCAATGAATCTGTAATTAATCCTCTCCTCAACACCAATATGTTCTAGTCCTATAACCACCAAGAACTGCTAATAAACACTATACCTAATATATGTCCTCTAACCTCAAATATAACGTAGTTCAAATAGCAGATCAAATCAAGTCACAGTCCAGGGTATCTAATGCTAGGCCTAAGTCAACAGTGATAACTACCAACACATGAAATGATAACAATCTCTCAATTTAGCTAAATAAATAAGATGTACGGTCCTTGATATCACTTGGAATGAGATAAGAAATCAAACTGATAAAATAAAGAAGACGAAACATGTAAGTAACATATAAAACACTACTGAGAATGGTGAATAAAGAAAATAGTACAAGAGCAAACACTCAAAAATAATACCGAAATATTCAATAAGAAAATAAGAACACTCACCTGAAATGATGCATTTTTGGAACCGAATCACCATCTGGTCTTCACTGCACGAACCGGTACTGATCTTCGGATCGTCTTATGGATCAGTCTTCCAATTTCCTATGTATCCGGTCCACAACGAATACATATCCGGATCTCCTGTAACGGGTCCGGATTGCTGCAACATGCCACCGAACACTCAAGGACACACGTATACATATGCAGTACGCCTGACACATACACTCTACAGACACATGCAGACCATCCAGCTTACGCACATACAATTACATACTCGTATATATTTCATATACATATGTAAATGCATACACACACAAGATGCTCACAGCAAGCACACATAATTAATACATGCATTTATATTCCCAAAATGAAGTTATAATTAAAGGCTACAAGGATTCTATCGTTAATGCATACTTGCTATATTACATGAGCTAGTCTGTGATGTACTTCATGTTGGCACAAAATAAACTACGTAGAAAACCAAGACATTATTTTAGTTCCTTATTTGAAGCCAGTTGGTAAAATTAAGTACAATTGCTTGTTACACCAAAATGCATGATATCAGATCTAAACTAAAGGTATTATGTTGAACAAAAGAAGAGAGCTCACAAAATTCTATCAATTGCATTTCTGAAAATTGAAACAATCCAAGAATACTATTTTTAAGTCTAAATTTAGATAAAACAGTTACTCATGTAATATGTTTCCTTTATTAATGATTGGTGATGTATATTTGGACTTTAGAAATGCTACCATTTCAAAGCCCCATGCAATTCATATCATGCCTAACAGACACAGCACCTTTTATGACCATTTAAATATGATAACTAAAAAAAAGAATGCAACCACACATCAGTAGCATCCATATGTTCATATTATGTATATTGGTCAGTGTCCTTGTTATTTAGTTGTTTCTTCATTGCATTCTTACGTACGCATGAGTATCTTTGTGGTACTAGTGCTCAATTAGCATTGGTTATGACTGCCAGCATTTTAAACCTATGTTGAAACAAAAACCCAAGTTCCAACTATACAATACCCCAAACTGGAAATGGTATCTGCATACCAATTTATGCACAAAGTGTAAACTTTTGCGGAGATCTATATAAATAAAAGAACACCACAGTCTGAACTTTACAATTTTAAAACTACATATTACAAGACATTTGCATTTGCAAATCTAGAGGATATTCATCTAAATTATATTTCCTAATGTGACATTATTGAATATATCAGTCAAACAAATTAACAAAATATCTAAGCATATTCCAGGTTAAACACACAAGACAAAAGTCTGAAATGAGTCAACAATTTGATTGAATGATTTTCTACAAAAGAAAAAAAAATGGCCCACTCAAACAAACAAAAAAAAACCGAGGAATAAAAAGACTTCACCAGCAACGAGCTCGTACTCAATTAAATCAAAAATCTCAAAAGACAGATAGTACAAGAAATTTAATTATTCTAGGTGAATTAAATCGAAAACTGAAGACAATACATCGCTCTCCCAAACCACACAGATAGATCGCTCGCGGTTAATACGGATCTAATATCTAGGGTTTTCATGAGCCAAAAATAAAACGAAATATAAAGGAAAGGAGACTGGTAGCTCACCTTGCTCATTTCAAGCAGTGAAAACAATGATCCCAGTCTCGTCACCGACCAAGCACTCAACGATCCTGGTCTGGCGACGGTGGGGCTTCGCGGAAGGAGATCGAGCCGGAGCGAGGCACTCGCGGCTCGCCGGGGAGGAGGGAGGAGGCCTGGTGTCGCGGTGGTGGAGCTCGGAGGCGGGTTCGTTGCCCTGGTGGTGACGCGCAGGAGGAAAGGAAGAGGGGATGGAGATGGGTGTGGCGGCTGTTCCAAGGATAGAAAATAGATTAGGTTAGGGTTAGATTAGGATATGATTATATAGGGGGTGTAATTGGGTTGTGGGTTTTGGGTTTCGGGTTGGATTGGGTTTGAGTTAGATCCAAATAGAGTTAATGGGTATACGGGTATGGGTTAGGATTTGTGGGCTTGCTCAAGTGGGCTTGGGCTCAAGTTGGAAAAATAAAGAAAAAGGAGAACAATGATATGATGGGCTTGGGCTTGAAACAAAGGAAATAAGAATAAGGTAAAATGGGATAATAAAAACAATTAATCATGATTAAGAATTAATTAATAATAATTAAAATAATATCTAAATTTTAAAAATGACAATTTTCTTAGAATAAAATACACATACACTTTATACTATTATTTTTCACTATTAGTTTATGTATTGCAAGAGATGGATATTACATGCACTTTCCAGTTTATTCTTACACATTCACTAGGAGTTTTGACTCCCTTGATTTGTATATCCAGATTTGTGGCTGTTTATTACTGATCAGGTATTTAGAGAGGATTACATGTGTTACGAGGAGTTAGAGTCCGTCTTTTCTTGATTATAGGTATTTTTACTCTTTTATTCATGTTATATCTTGATTTATCTATATCGTGCCCAGTTCTCATTTCTTTTCTTTATTCATCTGCTATCATTATTGTAATATTCCTAGTTAATAATACGATATTTTTTTTATCTAAGTATTTATTTTGTTTTACTGGTTATTTTATTATTATTTGTTAACTTGTTTATAATTATTGTTATTAAATATACAAATTATTTTTAAAATGATAAATGGTATTTTGGCCTTATATATTATTATCATTATTTCTTATTAATATTTTTAGTTTCTTATTACTATTATTTCTATCATTATTCTTATGTTTAACTGATATTATTAATGGTAGTTATTACTATTATTATTGTTCCATTAAAATTATTATTTATTGTTATTACTATTAGTATTATTATTAATATTGTTGGTGTTTATTAATTATTATTAGGTTACTATTATTTTATTTATTTATTTTAATATTAGTATAAGTATTAGTGCTAGTGGTAATTGTTAATTATTATTTCTATTATTATTGTTAATTAATATTAGTATTATTATTGATGTTGTTAATTATCATTATTACTATTGCTATAGTTATTCTAATTATTATTAGTATTATTAATTATTGTCATTAGTGTTTATTAAAATTTCTATTTATTATTATGATTATTTTGTAAAGTTATTGATATTGTTATTGTTAATATTATGGTTAACTATTGATCTTGCTAATATTAGGATTATTATTATTTGTACTGATATTCATTGTATTCTTTTATTCCTAGACCCAAACTCTTGTCCCATTACCTATTATTCTTTTATCTTATACCCATTATCTAATCCATACCCAAACTCTAATAACCTGTACTCTCAAACCAACAGCCCAATCTATAACCCTATATATAATCCTAACGCTTAACCCTAAACCTAATCCCTAATCTCATCTCCTTCTTCCCAAACACAGCCGATCCCCTATCTCGCAAGATCTCCACCTCGTCGGAACATCTCCTCCCTGACGCACATGGCAGTCGTGCCCACTCTAGCCTTGACCCCGCACTTCCTCCTCTCTTCCCTGCAGGCCGTGCCCCCAAGCACAGCAGGAGTAGCATCACAAACCCCACCACAAAACAACCCTCACACCAAGGCAACGCAACCTTGTTGGTTGCCCTCCCCTTCACCACAATAGGAGCGCACCAGGAGCACCTGTAGCAACCCCTACCCATCCTCCCTGCAAGTCCTCCACCATGGGTCGTACCCCATCCTCCCCGGAGTTCCCTTGGCTTGCCGCATCACCCCTTTCACTTGCCCAGGCCACGCAACAGCAGCCGCAGCAACATCCAGCACGCACAGGCTGCTTCCCTCTCCCAGCATGGTGAGTTTTCACTTCTTCTCTTACCTTTTATATATTTGATGTATGTATATATTTTAATGTTAGAGTTATATGTGTATAGGTGGATTAATTGTTGTGTTGAAGTGAGTGGTGTGTGTATTAAATTCATGTGGTTTATATTCATGTGTGGGTGACATTTTTCACCTTTTCGTGAATCACCGTTGATCGCTGCCGGTGAGCACAAAGACACTCCACTCTTCTCCAGTTTTCCCTCGACATCCTCTGCAGCCTCCTCCCCTCCGCCGGAGCCTCCGTCGGCGCGCCGCAAGTCACCCCAATGTAAGTGTATTAATATGTGTAGGGGTAAACATGTAATAATATGGAAGTATGTTTAATTGTGTGTGGGTGCGTGAGTTTATGTATGCATGTATTTATACATGGATGTGTGCATGGGTATGTGTGTGTATATAATATGTATTTATTTGTGTGTGTGTATATATATATATATATATATATATATATATATATATATATATATAATATATATATATATATATATATATTATATATATATATATATATATATATATATATATATATGTATATATATGTATATGTATGTATGTGTGTGTGTGTGTATATATATGTATATGTATATGTATATGTATATGTGTGTGTGTGTATGTATATATGTATATACTCGTATATATGTGTATATGTGTATGCGTATAGGTGTATGTATGTATATAAGTGTAGTTATGTATATGCATGCATAATTATAGTGTATGTGTATACCCGTATGTGTGTATGTATGTGGGTGTACCCGTGGGTGATGCACGTGTGGCATGCTTGTATGGGTACATGTGTGAGTGTGTTATGAGTTTGTGTTGATTTCCCTTCCTCTGTGTGTGTTTGTTTGTGTGTTGCAGCATTTCAGATTTGTTCGGTGAGATCCAGACCCGTTGTAGGAGATCTAGACCCGATTCAGATTTGTGCCCGTTATAGACCCGATACACAGGCGATTTGAAGACTGATCCATGGGATAATCCGTAGGTCATTACCGGTTCGTGCAGTGTAGATCAGACGGCGATTCGATTCCAAAACCTTATCATTTTATCTGAGTATTTGTTCTTGTGTATTTACCATTGTCGGTATGCATTTACATGTTACTCTTATCATTTCATATGAATTTCTGTTATATTTTATCAGTTTGATTACATGTATCACTACATGAGACATCTGTGATTGGTCACCTTATGTATCTAGTTGATATGAACACTTATTGGCGTCATTTCATGTGATGGTTGGTTGCCTCTACGGGTTCAGAACTAGTTGTGCTTTATCCTAGACTATTACTCAATTTAATCTATTGATTTACTAGCCGTGTTTGAGGTCAGATGGCATATTGATTGATTTTTATGTTGGACCATCAGACATGAATTTTTATACCTCTTTAGAGTTTAGAGGTATCACAGACAATTGGTTAGAGGTAATCTTGATATTAATATGCATATGGACCTTGTATTTTGATGTTGAGACCTTGTAATTTGATATTGAGGCATTAGAATTATACCACATCATGTGTAAATGATTACCAGTTTTGGATTCAGATCTAGTTATGATAGCCTGTCTATGAGATTGATTTTGAGCTTGATTGATTCTTGATTAAGGTTAGAGATTCATATTTTATGTGGAGTATTTATTAGACATAATATTCTTTTAATTGGTGATTTTCAGATAAGAATTTAATCTGAATATTGAGGACGGTTTAGTTATGATCTTACCTTATTAAGAGATTAGGTTCTTGATACTTAATTGTTATTGGGACTTAGAGTTGATCTGGGATTTACACTATTTTATTGGATCTTGATTTGTGTTCTGATGTGATTAATTTAGTTGGATTTATAATTGAGAGTGTTTTTCGATTTTACCTCTGATTATATTGTTTGAGTACTGATAATCCTGTTGATAATTAATTATCAGACGTAAAGACATCTTAGATTCCATATTGCTAGAGGAATAGACGTTGATTGGGTTGACTTGGCCTGGTGGCTTTTTTAGATATGTGTGTGTGTGTGTGTGTGTGTGTGTGTGTGTGTGTGTGTGTATATACTTGATATGTTACTTGAGTTTTAGGATCTTGTGATTGACCTTAATAGAAGTGAGAGTGTGTGATGATCTTGACCGATGATTTGGATTGGATTTGAATAGCAATGACTATTTGATATGGTGGAGTGTGTTAATTTAGATATTGAGACTTATATACACCACTGATTAAGAGAGGGACATAATGATGACTCGGAGGATTAAAGTAGATTGGTATCGATGAGAGAAATGATTAATGATTCATTGAGACAGTGGTTTACTGTATCAGATTACCTTGACGGTAGACTCATACTCAATGTTTGCAGTGATTGTAGGGAGATTATGAGTTGATGTATTCATTACTCTTATATCCAGTATGAGGGGATGTCATCTTGATCAGTTCTATATGAGATCGTATATTGATTAGATGGTGCATGATTGTTACTGTATTGATTCATGTTATTGAAAGTTACTGAAAAAATATTGTCAGACAGTAACATATGCGTTGTTCCATTGTTCTATCGTCTATACGGTAATATTGTCCACATTGTTATTGTTACATCATTGATATTGTTACTGTCACCTATCATCCCAGTAATCAAAATAACATGAATATTGATTGATCTAAATAATAATGTAATTGAACAACTTATACCGCAATTGGGAAAATTGATGGAGGAGACAGCGTCTGTATTTTGGGTGGACTTAGGATACAGGTTGCGCAGCCGAAATACGATTTCACTACAGGGTTTCGGGGGATGACTGACATCCTGTATTGTTCATATAGTTATTGTTATTGACTACCTAGCGGTAGGACCTGGTTCAGCGCCAGATGATTAGGCTGTGATTCCGGGTATGTACGGAACCCACCTAAAGCATGGACAATCTCTTCTATTGATTTCAATATTTTAGGACTCTGATTGACACGTGTAGTAGGCGTAGTATGTGATGCGTCTATTACAGGTGGCAGTTGGTGTTCGCTGACATAATTAATAATAATAAACTATTATAATATATTGTGACTGACCGTAAATCACCTGATTGTACATATATATAATTATGATAAACATAGATTGTACACATGACTGGATTGTATACCAGACTAGTGATATATGTTAGGTTACACATCTTGACATTAGTGGCTTTCTTTATCATGATACTAGTGATATATCGTTCATAACTTTGTTCTTGATATTGATTATTTTGTTATCTTTTATTTCGGTTATCATGTTGTTATTACTTACATTGTTATTGTGCACGAACACCTTTCCCTTTATACACACACACACTCTCTCATTAGGTCGCTTCTGACGATCCTAGATTTGCACGTCCAAGATTTTGGACACCTTCTTATATTGTTCAAGTGTTCGTGCGATAGTACGCTTCGCGAGGTGTTAGAGTTTCTTTTCTTTTTATTCTGGTATTCTTACCTCTTTTTATTCCTGTCTCTATATGTTTCTTAATTCATGTATATCAGATTCAGTCTTTATTCCAGTTCTTTTTATATGATATCATGCGTGGATGCTTATATGTGATATTGCAGTGATCGTTGATTTAATATGTTTTAGATTTATACCTTGTTCAGGTTATTTTAGGCTTAGCATGTATACGTAAGGTATTTTCCTCGCGTATATATATCGCTGACTCTCATCGTGACTCCGTTTTCATGTATTTTGGGAAGTGGGACGTGACAATTGTGTTAGATATTTATATGTCATATTACAGTGATATTGATTTATCGTAGTAGCTTTTATAACTTGTTCAAGTTACTTTAGGCTTATTGTATGTGTGTGGGGTATTTTCTCACGTACTTACGTCGCCGACTTTCGTCGCAACTCCTTTTTCGCGTATTTTGAGAAGCGGCGCGTGACAGGATCCTATCACGTCTCGCAACCATAATACACATAAAAAGGGGTACGTGACGAGAGCCGGCGATATTTTTTCAAAACAAATACGTTAAGCCTCAGCACATTAATTCAAATAATAAGGTTTATCAATTATTCCAGCTAGAAGAAAACAAATACTTAATGTCGCCAAGGGTTCCACTTATTACAACATAATAGAAATAATAGAAAATATAACCATAAAAGTTTCTCACATATTGAGAAAGCTAACTGCCTACTGGAGATCTGCAATATGCTCGAAGTACTCCTGGTTCTATAGAGTCTCTGGATCAGAACCTGTGCAAACAAACTCAGGGTCGTGAATAGCGACCTAAGTGAATGATACAATGAGGGATATAAAAAACATGCAAAGTAGCAACAATATGCATAGTTAGATATAGTTTATCATACAAATAATTAGCATTTAGAACCATTTTAAAGCATAGTAATATACACTACATAAGCATTTATAAATTATAATTTGTTCAGATAGAGTCATGTTGTCAAAATATCAGTGTATGTCTATTTTAAACGTCTTGTTGTTTGAAACTGATAATTGGAGACGGTAATTTGTGTTTTAGGTGAGTTCTGTGCATACCGGAACCACGATCCAATCACCTGGCGCTGAATCAGGTCCTACCATTAGGTAGTCAATAACAATAACAATATGAACAATATGGGATGTTAGTCATCCCCCGGAACCCTGCAGGGGAACTGTCTTTCAGGTGCGCAACTATATCCTAAGTCCACCCAATTACCAACACCGTCTCTTTTATCAATTTTCCTATCCCCAAGTGTAAGTTATCTAATTATTATGTCACCTAAGTTACTGGGTATAAACAATAACAATAACAATGATTATGTGACAATAAAATAATCTCTTACCCAGTGACAATGGTAACATGATCTTTTTTTTCAATGTTCTTATAATCCAATACAATAAGACAATTTTCACTATAAAGTCAATATATAATATAAAAATCCAGTATCACATCCTTTTTTAGAACTTATAAATTTTAATTTCTTTTGAATATTTTCCAATAAATGACACCTTCACAATTTTAATAATTTCTACTTCTGTTAAATAATTCAATGAATTCTATTCAAGAGGAATATAGTGATTCCAGAAAATTAATAATCTATTTATACAACATCAATATTTATAATCTTACAAATTCCTAAATAAATTTCTAAACTCTGAAAAATTCAACAATCAATTTACTAAATTAACCATTTAATAATAGCAACAAATAGACATCCCAAAATAAACAAAATGATATATAAAGTGAGTAAAAGAACAATAACCTGGGCTTACTACGCGTCCAATTACCAATTTGAAGAATCTACTTTAAATACATTTGAATTAGAATTTATCGAATTTTACATAAGATATCCTATTTGATATTATTCAGTGTTTTAAGTTAAATATGGATGATCCAAATTTAAAACAATATTGTATGATGATGCATTGAGTTTATAGGATTATCTAGATTTTATTTACTTATTTTTTGAGATTTAAATGGTTAAAAACATGAAAATTTCTTACGGGTCTGAATGTTGAAATAGCGGGTTTCAACTGAAGAAATCAGGTTGTTAAGATAAAAATCCAAAAAGATATCATGAGATCTTTCAATTGGAATTTGAAATTTAAATTTGGCTTTAGGTTTTTTTTAAAATAAATTAGATCTCCTACCTAACCACACGCCAATGTTACATTATAGTTTAGATATTAGGATTTGATAAGAAGAACAGGAGTTCGAAACTTGGTATAAACAAATTAAGTACACGAATTTTTTATTTTATTACTATATATATTTGTCACGCTCAGTTTTTCAAAATACGCGGAAACAGAGTTGTGACGAAGGTCGACAACATATGTACGTGAGAAAAATTCCCCATGCACATACACTAAGCCTAAAGTAACATGAACAAGGTATAAAATCTACTACGATAAATCAAGATCACTACAATATGACATATAAATATCTAACCCAATGATAGCATATGAACAAAGGAAAGAAATGGCGACTGGACATGATATAGATAGAATTAGGAAATAACATGAATAAAAAGAGCAAGAATACCTATAATTAAGAAAAGAGAGATTTTAGCTCCTCGTAACGCATGTAATCCTCTCCAAATACCTGATCAGTAATAAATAGCCACAGATCTGGATATGCAAATTCAGAGAGTCAGAACTCCTAGTGAATATGTAAGAATAAGCTGAAAAGTGCATGTGCATATAACATGTGAGCAGATACAAAAATTATATATACTGGAATAAGAAATGGTATGAATAAAGTAAATAAATAGTAAAGTATGTGTCCAGTCA
This sequence comes from Agave tequilana, assembly GCA_038442645.1. Lineage (NCBI taxonomy): Eukaryota > Viridiplantae > Streptophyta > Magnoliopsida > Asparagales > Asparagaceae > Agave > Agave tequilana. Next base: position 151,100 of record JAVJIF010006378.1, on the reverse strand, counting down.
GGTATTCAATCAGGTGTCTATTACGATCATATATCAGGCGGGTAGAGTCAGTCAGTACTAGAATCAAATGTACATTAGGTCATGAGTATAATCAGATGTCTATAATATCATGCATGTATCAGGTGTCTACAATCAATCACAGTACATTATGAACAGTTTATTATTAATATATCAATGAACACCATTTGCCACCTGTAATGGATGTATCCCATACTACGTCTATCATACGTGTCAATCGAGGTCTTAAGTTATTGAAACTGATCGGTTGGAGACATTGTCCATGCTTTAGGTGAGCCCGAACATACCCGGGACCACGGCCCAGACTCCTAGCGCTAAACCAGGCCCTACCGCAAGGTAGTCAGAAACATGTATAACATGTATAACAGGAACAAGAACAGGACATGGTATCAGTCACCCTCCAGGAACCCTGCAGTGGAACCCTCTTTCGGCTGCTCAACGTATATCCTAGGTCCACCCAAAATACTGACGCTGTCTCCTTCATCAATTTTCCCAATCCCAGTGTAAGTTGTTTAATATCATGTTATTAGTTTATCAAGATTATTTAATGCTCATGTTACTTAGATTACTGGGATAACTCGGGGATAGCCACGTTAACGACGTCAACATGTGTAATCAAGATACCGGTATAACAGGATATATAATGTCAGTGAACAGGATACCAGTATAACAGGACATGTAACAAGTATAACATGAGGGTGTCCAACATACATGCATGTAGACATGGAAGATTTATCTTCTTTTAACTTGATTTTATTATTCCTTACTTTATTGAAATTTCAAGGACGAAATTTTTTATGAGGTGGGTAGAATATAATACCTCTATTTTTGAAATACGAGAATTAATAATGAATAATAGTATATTTTATTGCATGTATATTGTGTTAATTATTATTATTGTTATGTATTATTATGGTTATTACTATTGGTAATTATTATTATTATTGTTAAGTATCTTTGTGCATTATTGTTATTATTGTTATTATTAATATTATTGATATTTATTTTGTGTATTATTCTTAGACAAGCTCACTTCTTGTCCCTTATTTTTCTCTTCCTTTTTCTTTCATTTTCTTATTCTTTATTCTAAGCCCAATCAAACCCAAGTATCCATTTCCATATACTTTACCTTTACCCATTAGCCCCTTTTTTTATTATTATTCCTTAAATGAAATTTTTCAGCTTTGAGTTACTAAGTTAAAATATTACACTTCTAGTAAATCGAAGATAATCGTTTTCACTTGTTTGACTTTCAATGCAAAAGGGAAGTCAAGGCAAATAAGAAGGCAGGAAAAAAATGTCATTTAATTAATATTCAAAAATATGGAAGTGATACAAAATACTCTCTTATCCAATAAGATTGAGTGTTACAACAAAAGAGTACAAAGAAGTCCCTCTTACTCAGTGAAAGGTTGCACTCACTCCTTGAAACATTGAAGATACACAAAGTTCGTCTTCTTGATTATGGTCAGGAATAGCAATCGACTTCCTTTCCTCTTAAGAACAATGGTGTTTCTCGAGGTCGAAATGAAAGGAAGCATTCTGATTCCGCCTGACCAACTGGTGCAAAGATCTTCATAAGACTGTAATCCTTCACTTAATAGGAAACTCTACCACCAAAAAGTCATCCAATGAGTATGGGTTTTTCATCGTTATCATTTCTTTAAACAAGATTGGTGAACGGAGGATCTGAGACCTTATTGGTGACGTCCTCTTTCCCGTGACTTTCAAATGCGCCATGCTCATTGTAATCAGGAAGGATCTGAGACCTTACTGGTGCATCATGCCCAATAATATCTTGATGTGTATCTAGAATCGTGCGGATCTTCCTCTCCCTTGGACAAAAGTTCTGACTTCTCAAGTGGTTGTCAACTGAATGAACTGGTCGTTTCATTTCTACCTCGATGGATGCGACAAAGACACTGGAATCGGACAGAAGTTCTGACTTCTCAAGTGGTCGCCTATTGAATGAACTGGTCATTTCATGTCTACTTCAATGAACGTGACAAAAACAATGGAACCAGCACCAACGATATGGCCAAGACCTACAAGAAGAAAAAAATTTGAGGGTTAAATTTCTGCAAAGACAGAAAATATGGATCCAGAGGCACATACGCAGGTCTTAAGTCATAGACTCCTGACGCGAGTCTTATACGCGAATCTCGCATTTAAAGCTTCAAGACGCAGAGTTCACCACGCTTTGTAAAGACAGAAAATATGGATCCGAATGCACAGCCCAACATGAGACTCGCGTCTGATGATTGAAACACAGAGTATATATTAAGGGCGCAGATGTGGGCCTTAAGGATTCTTTTAAGTCATGAACTCCAAACGCGAGTTTTATATGTGAGACCCGCGTTTAAGGCCTCAAGATGCAAAGTTCACCACGCTCACGTTTGAAGAACTCGAGACTCAAAATTCAACAAGCTCGCATTTCATCAATTAACGCGAGGATCGTGTTTGTAGAGCTTGGATGTATAGATCTCAAGTCGACTGTCTAAACTTCAAGAAAGATTTTTAGAAATTTCAGGACGAGATTAAGAGACAAAGTCTCTTCATAATCGGCGATGACAGAGCTTTAAGGAAACAGAGGCTTATCATGGCAAAAGCCATATCCTACCTGAAGAAAATTTTCTGGAGGGTGGACATCATCCATCAAGACACGGCCATATAAGCACCAAAGAAGATGCTTTTTGATTTTGAAATCATTTAACAGTGATAATAAAAAAGATTGCATGAAAGCATTAAAACTTTGTGTTTTTTAAAAACTCTAGAAGTTCTTCAGGATGCATGCATAGAGCAGAAGATGGGTTAAGAACTTAAAAAGTTCTTCAGAGCACACGCCCGTGAAGGAAAACAATCAAGATGAATGACTGTTAAAAGGCTCATGGCCTATTTATAGGCTCTCTAATGGCCATTAATTAACGACATAAAAATCAAAGTCATTCTTAAAGGCAAATTAATAGCCTTATTTCGCGACGAATCTCAAATCCAGTCTGAGTAGGATACGTGGATTTTTGTCCCGGGAATCCCAACGTCACGTGTCTCCAGCTGTCAACGTCGGTTCTGCCTCAAAAGATCCAGCAAGATCTTCGCGCATAGAGAGTCTCATTATCATAACCGTGTCTCCATAACTGAAAGTGACACTTCAAGGGCCATTTTGAAGTCCGTGTTCCATCACAAACTGAAGGCCGCGTCACCTCCAACAAGTTGAAGGATGCGTTTCCTCAACAAAATGAAGTCTGCGTCTGAAACTCGACAACTTAGAAATTTCTTTAAGTGTTGAAATCAGACGCGAAGCTCATGAGACCCGCATCAACTCTCAGAGACGCGAGGTTCACATGAAGTCCGCGTCTGAATTCCACCACTTAGAAAATTTTCTAAGTGTTGGACTCAAACATAAGGCTTAGTGAAACCGTGTTAAACAGACAGACACAGGCTCAAGCTGGTGAAGCGAAGACGCGGAGACCATCAAATCCGCATCTTGCCTACCAGTGCAAGAGTTGCGTCTGTAAATCAAACGCGGGCATGAGCCTCGCATTGGCGGTTCAACTCCAGAAGATGTTTAAGAGTTAAGATAACTCTTCGAGTTTTTAATGGCGAAAGCCAATTCGGCCTTATCACCTGAAATGGGGGCCTTTTGCTTAGAGGAACTGCCCATCTGAACCTCTGGAGTGACAATACTAGAGAAGAAGCTACAGGCTTCGTCTTAGGGCCATTTTGATAGTGAATTCTTTAAAGAAGATGGAGACAAAGAGGAAAAAGCTCAAAGCTTTTCTAGGTTCTTAAAACTCTGGACACAGAGTTCAATGGAGAAGAAAGAGTCTGATAATGGCTCTTGAAAGATTGCTGTCTTTTTAATAGACACAGTGATTGGTCGAGATACACAGCCTGTATCTTGAGATCGATCATTGCTAGATGTGTGGCAGTGCGTCCGGAACGCGAATCTCGCGTTTAAAGAGAACGTCTCTTTAGCTCTGCCAGACACGTGGCAACAGACCCAGAACACGAGTCTCGCAATTAACAAAGCCACATCTCTTCAACAAAGTCTGCGTCTCCACTTCAAGGTCTGTGTCACTTTAACAAAGTGAGAGCCGCGTCTCCACTTCAAAGTCCACGTCCCTTTAGTATTCTCTAGCTCGCGTCTTGGCAAAACAAGAGAGTTGCGCCTTTGTTCCAAGCGAGAGTTGCGTCTTTACTTTAAATCAAGTTTGCATTTGTAACGCTCAGAGCCGCATTTCTTCATCAAATGAAAGGTGCGTCTTCACTTTGAAGGAAACTCGCACCTTGGCAAAACAGCAGAGCCGCTTCTCTTCAACAAAGAGAAGTCCGCGTCTCTACTTCAAAGTCCACGTCACTTCAAAAAAGTGAGAGTTGCGTCTCCACTTCGATGTTCGTGTCTCTCTAATGAATAAGAATCGCGTTTTCACTCCAGACGAGGTCCACGTCTCCAGAGCAACATGACATTTATGTCTACAAGACCTGTGTTCAGTCTCTGCTTCTGCAATCAGTTCAATAGTACACTGGCAGAAGCAGTTGACAAATGCCCCTGGTTCAACATTACACTGACAACCAGCTCAGAGCACCGATGAGGTCTGGACTCCGTATTTCGACACTCACGGTGATCATCTCCGGTGGCTTCAAAGAGTTTAGCAGTACATTCACGAAGACCAAGATCCAAACAAGATCAAGCTCCAGGTATCTTAGAAGATTGCCAGTCCAATCTTGAGAGCTTTCTGCCAACAAAAAAGTCTAAAGTGTTTCGAAACCCGTCCCAATCAACCGTGGAGCTCTGAAAACTTTGGAGGGGGTTCTGTAGGCTGTCTAAAAATTGCTGAAAATAAGTCATCAGATAATAAAATAAAATCCATAACGCGAGGCTAATTGTAACGCCCCGATCCCGCTGATACGGGGACGTCACTGCAACGTATATACGTAGGTCAGAACTACCCTCCCGTATATACGCTAAGCATCAGTACAAACAAGAATCAGAGTACGGAAGCAGTGGTGCATTATACACTCCAACACATATATACAATTACAGAATTATCACCAGAGTGATTACAATATTACATGAATATCATATCACTAATATGCGCAAATGCGGGAATACAAAAGATATACATGTATGGACAATATAAAAGATACATGTATATGAACAGTACAAAAGAGTGCTCACGAGGTAACTGGAGAGACCACGCTACCGCTGCGCTACTCTGATCAATAACAGGGGGAAATCCACACGCTCCGGGCTCCATAACCTGGACATGAGAATCCAGGGGAGTCAGTGAAACTCCCCAGGCGAGTATGATACAATGCCAGGTGGCGAACCAGGATGAGTACGAGTGTCAAGTACAGAAGACAGGAGGGTTAGAACACAAATGAAATACATATAAGAACGGGTATAACGTGACAATCGTAAAACGGGAAATCCGAAGTAAAACTGATCACACGCAAAATTGATTGTATACGCTTAGGTTACGGTCCCATGAGACTAGTACATCGAAGGAATAATCCAAACAAGGAAACCCTCATCTATATACTTTTGTCTCATGCCACCGAATATCCAAGCGTATATAATCAGAGTTGCAATTCGTATGATAGTAACAGGGATACAGAACAATAATGATCAGGGGTCCATAACACGTGTAACGGGAGTCATAACAGTAAAATATAACAGGAATCATCACAGGTACACATAACAGAAACTATAACAGGAAACATAACTGACATCTATTGTTATTATTACTCGTCTGACTCATATATCTCGGTATGTGTCCAGGTGTGCACCCCAACACACATACATCCATATATAAGCGAGTCGAGGGTTGTTAACGGAAGCAGATGGAGAACTGACAGAGCTTCTTATAGTGGTTCACATACACCGGGGACCAGTTTGTTGGTCCAACGGTTCCCACCACCTGGGACCGGTTTGGAGGCCCAAAGTCCCCCTATATGTACTCATGTGGGCCCTAAGTCCCACTATAGTCGTCCGCCAAATATATATCATATCCATCACTATAAGCAAGGTATCATTCCGGCATCCATCACTTCCTCCCATACCCCATACAAGTTGTCCTTTTTATAATTTTAACATAATTATCAGATTAAGGGAATGAGCAATATCATAACAGTAATACATAACAGTGATCAGTACATAACAGTAATCAGGTACTACATTCCCTTTATCGTGATAATTATAAGAATCGGTGTATCATGCTTGGTGTCAAGAGATAGCATGACAAGTGGTGATATGAATCAAGTAACCAGTCAAGTCAGGAGATAGATGATAGTCTGGGTAAGTCATGGCACAACATAAAGGTCTTGCCAAATAGTGGCATGTCAAGTGGTCTGGCGATAACACAGAAGATGTCAGGTGATATACATGTGTTAAAAGGAAACATGCAATTGACAAGTCTGAAATAATAGCATGGCAATCATAGGAGAAACTCAGAAGTCAACGACCACGAAGGGTCGGCCACGCATGGTATGAAAACAGTAAAAGATATAAAGCATGAAATACAATACATGAAGACTAGAACGAGAATACTATCATAATCAATGAAATGGGAAGCAAGAGGGTAGCGAGTAAGAATACTCGCCCAAATCACCAAAACGCCGAAATATCCGGAATCCACTGAAGTTCGGGATGCGCCATAACCTGTGATATAAACATGTAGAGTGAAGAGAAGTGAGAAAGAAAGTAGGGTAAGTGATGTTTGTCAAGTGACAAGTCAAATGATACCTATATGTGATATAAGTCTAGAGGGTAAGGTTCATGTTCAAGGAAGTAATTAATCAGAACAGGCTGCCAGAATTAGTCGACTAGGTTGGAAGAGTAGTCGACTAATAGAGGGGTTAGTCGACTAGAAATATGGGGTAGTCGACTAATACTGTGATCCAGAGAGTTTGGTTTGGTTTCAGGGAATAGTTAGTCGACTGGAGTAAAATGGGTAGTCGACTAACAGATACTCTAAGTCGACTAATAGTATGGTCAAGTCGACTAGAACTGAGATACAGAAAGTTGGGGTTTCTGATTCAGGACAAGGTTAGTCGACTAGGGTCAAGAGTGTAGTCGACTAAGGATCTATAGTCGACTAGGATCTAAGGCAAGTCGACTAATACTGTGTTTCAGAAAAAGCTATGTTTCAGCTAAGCGTTCCTAGTCGACTAGGTTCTAGGTCAAGTCGACTAATACTGTGTTTCCTAGAACTGGTTTCACAGGACATGATAGATTAGTCGACTAATGGTTAGGTATAGTCGACTAATCGACTGGAAACAGCAACCAGAACAGATTTTCTAGGGTTTTGGTTTGATGGTCAAAATGTGATTTTGATGGCATATGTTCACAAAATAAGAAGATACAAGTATACTAGGAATGAAATAAGTCTTGGTGATGAAGAACACTTACCTAAAGAAGTACAAGGTGATGGAGTGATGGTGGAGGTGATGGAAGTTGATGATGAAGAAGATGGAGGAGTCCTTTGGTGTTGTTGATGCCCTTGTGGTTGCTTCCATGGTGATGAAGGAGGAAGAAGATGGAGGGAAGAGGTTGGAGTAGTTGTGGTGGTGGAGATGAAGAAGATGGAGGTGGCTAGGGTTTGGCCCTTGATGAAGAGAAATGAAAAGGAAAGGGGTTGAAATGAAAAGGAAATGTATATATGGGATTTGGATTTTGTAAAGGTGTTGCAATTAAATGAAAGGGAGGGCTTAATTGCAAAGTGGAGGTGAGGTGAGTGTCCCTCTCTTGGCCACTTGGCCGGCCATGGGATGAGGGAGAGAGAAATGCATTTAATGGGGTAGGTGGGAGTTGGTGGAATAAGAAAAAGGAATTTGGAATTTTGGAAAATAGGAAAAGTGTGTGGTGGAAGTTAAAGGAAAGGAAAGAAAGAAAATAGGAAATGGGAAAGAAAATGGAAAAGGGAAGAAATTCTCTTGGAATAGAAAATGAAAATAATGGAAGTGGCGGCTTCCCGGGATTCAGTAGTAGATACAGAAATCTTTCGGGAAAATACCGGAATCGTCCGAAATTCAAGTATCTCGGAACGACCCGAAATAATTACCAAAAATCAATAATAATATATAAAGACCGATAGTGAAATCCGTTTGAAGAAATACTTTATAGTTTTGAAACTAAAAATCCCGGAACCAGTTATCTACCAACTCCGTTGGAATTTTCATAAAATCATAAAATCCTCAGAAAAAGAATGTAAGTAAGAAATATGATTCTAAGAAATAAAGTCTAAAGAACCATCATGAAATTCCAAGCCATTTGTAAAATAAAAATCCGGGAATCGGTCAGCGGTACTGGCCGACACCGGTTTTGGAGAAATTCCTTTTAATCCAAGATAATTCCAGAAAATCATATAAAATCTAAAATATTGGAAAATAATCTTTGGAACTGAAATCGGTCAAATCTAAACACCGGAAAGGCCAAATCGGGTAACATACTAGGATCGGGTCCTTCGGTTCAGACTAGGGCTGACTCCGTGTCCACGAATCCAAATCCAAAACAAAAACAATCATATAAGGAATTCATCATACAGAATAAATACAGGAAACAAATCGAAAAAATACGACTGAAAATCTGAATACGCAACTAAGTACGTATCCCGGAAACGGGGTATTACACTAATCAAAGCCACTCGTGCAATGCCAAGACGCGGGATTTGAATCTTGTTCCCCAGCATCCCTCTAATGCCAAGACGCAGGGCTCGAAGCCCACATCTCAGTACCACTTCAGTGCTCAGACACAAAGTTTGAAACCCGCACCTCAGACACGAAGCTTGAGGGACGCGTCTAATATCACGACAATGAGAAAACACAGAGTTTGAGGCTCGCGTTTTAACACCACCGCAGCACCCAAACGCCGAGCTCGAGACCCGCTCCAACATCACCTCAACAGCTAAACGCAGAGCTCAAGCCCATGTTTCAACTGCAGAGGAGCCATGCGTCTCAGTTATAACTACCCTCATTACTGGTCAAGTATTGCCCACATAATGAGGGGAGTTAAACCCCATTATGAAAGATTTTTAGGGGACAGTTTTACCCATAGAGCCCTTATAAATAGCTAGAGATGATGCTAAAGAGGGGTGGGGAATTTTCAGTTGAGGATTATTGGCCTTACAAAGAGTCCAACTCTTCTACACAAACATGCTGAGTTCAAGTTTTTGCCCAAGTCTCTTTGAGATTTCATTGGATAGGAACTGTGCTACTCCATCAGTAATTGAAAAAGAAAAGTTCTGAAGCACCTTGATGTTCACCCGGTCAACAAAAAACAAGATTCACTTTCCCTGCTATGCAATAAACCCATCCTTAAACAAAGAGGAGATTTGAGCTTGAGTGTCTTCTCTCTCTTATAGTTGAAATTTGAGTTGCTGTAACTTTTCATTGATTCAAGGAAATTTTGCAATACATACTTTCAACTTTCATCCCTGTACAATTACCTTAGCAGAATATTGATTGGGGCTAAAAGTCACTACAGCCCAGTCAAAAAAGGAGTTTCTTTCTCTCTTCTTCACTATCCAGAAGACACGACATTACTTGGTCGGGCAGATCATTCATATTATTTCAAGAGTCAATCCTCTATGGATTATTAAGATAAAGCCAAGTTCTCTGAACTCCAGATTGGCTAATTGGGCCATACTGCTGTCCCAATATGACATGACTTTCGCACCCCAGAAGGCCATCAAGGGCCAAGCCCTCACAAACTTCTTAGCAGCTCATCCAGTTCTGAAGACCTCAAAGCTACTTGAAGATATCCCGAATGAAGTCATTGAAGCCAATATGACTTCAAATGATGATGTATGACAAATGTGCTTTAATGGTGCATCAAGAACAGGTTCTAAGGGCAAAATTATCATCAGAGTGGGGGTAGTATTTATTTCACCAAACAACCACGTCCTCCCTCGTGCCTTCTCATTAATGGAACCCTGTTCCAATAATGTGGCCGAATACAATGCCCTACTCATTAGCCTCCAGCTCACTCAACAAATGGGAGTAATATTTCTTGAAGCCTGTGGTGACCCAAGTTGATCGTTAGTCAGATTAAAGAAGAGTATGAGGTTCGACATGAAGATCTGATACCATATCACCATGCAGCCATCTAATTGGATAATATTTTGATGACTTCTATATCAGTCATGTATCTCACCTTCAAAATATAAAGGCAGATGCTCTGCGCTGGCATCTACATTGGCTTTACTAGCTAATTCTAGCTATCGTCTTACGGTGGCTACCCGTCATCTCTGTTGCCTGAAGTATAGCTTAGGGATTAGTGAAGTTTATACAATCTCGACAATCTTTGAACCTAGAGATTGGAGATTCCCTATTATCGACTATGTCATGCGTTACATATTGCCCAATGATCCTAAAGAGGCGATTTTCATCCGACAAAGATCTCTTCATTTTTATTATGATTCGAAAGTGAAAATACTTTATCGTTGTTCATATAATGGTATACTTCTCCACTTCTTATCCAACTTAGAGGCATAAGAAGTACTCAAAGAAGCTCACGATGGTATATGTGGTGCTCATCAACCAGGACTGAAGGTAAAAAATAGACTATGCAGACTTGGCTTTATTGGCCAACGATGACCACTGACGCAGTACGGTATGCAAAAGGGTGTAGAGCTTGTCAGATCCACGCGAATTTTATACACCAATCTCTAGAGTTTCTCCATCCTACAGTTGCTTCATGGCCATTTGAAGCCTAGAGAATTGATGTAATTGGACCTACTAGTCCTCCATTGGCTAGAGGTCATCGGTTCATCCTTGCGATAACTGATTACTTTTCAAAGTGGGCGAAAGTTGTACCGCTCGTTAAAGTTAAAATGAATAACGTTACTAACTTTATCAAACACCATATCATCCACTAATTTAGTGTCCCCCGAAGGATCATCGATGACAACAACCCTCAATTTGCAAGCCAATCATTCTATCAGTTCTGTGATAAATACTGAATTCAGAATATCACCTCGACTGCATATAACCTCGCCACCAACGGGTTAGCAGAAGCATTCAACAAGACAATCATCACGCTCCTCAAAAAGTTCATCTTCATAAGAAAATAAGATTAGAATGAGAAGCTCAGCGAATGTCTTTGGGCCTATCGAACGATGATCCAAACCCCAACAGGCATTTCGCCTTTTTCTCTGGTGTGTGTGAAGCAGTCATACCCTTGGAGATTCAAATACTATCACTTCGTGTTACTCTGACAACCAAGATGACCGATGAAGACAACCATTGGATGCACCTCTAAGAACTTGAAGGGCTAGACGAGAAGCGATTATAGGCTCAACAGTGTATAGAGCTTTATCAGGTTCGAATTTCAAAGGCTTTCAACAAAAAGGTCAATGAGAGTCTTCCAGAAAGATGACTTGTTTTTAGCTGTCAGGCGACCCATGGTCATGACACATAAGATTAAAGGCAAATTCCAACCAAAGTGGGAATGACCTTTTGTAGTAGAGACAGTCTACTCAAACGGAGCTTATCTTCTTGCAAATCTAAATGGCAACACGCTCATGATGCCGATCAACGGTATGTTCCTAAAGAAATATTATCCATGACGATGATAACATTATACCTCTGATCATCAAGTCAGATTTATCTGACTATCCTCCTATTCCCTAATGGAATTAATTCCTCCATGGAGTACTTAACGTCATATTAACAGTTACCTCTGACGATATTCCTTCATCTCAATGGAGTCTTGTACTCACTTCTTTAATTCCCAGCGATATTTCAGAAGTCATTTGAAAAGCAAAAACTCAGAGAGTACACCATGTTCTTAAAGTAACAGAATGATCTTATGCATCTAAAGGCTAAGGATAGTTGATTGCCAAATTAAAAAACTGTGTAGCTTAGGGTAACGGGTTGTGTTCACGAGAAGAGATGCGATGCAAGCGTTTCGGTGTTTTTATGAAAAGTAAGTTTTACTATTTATGTTTTTTAGATGAAAAAAAATGAAGATGGAGAGTAGAGAAGTGATTCAAAGAAAAATTGAAAACTTAGATTAGGTTTTGGAAAAGATGATTTTTTAAAAAGACTTTGAGATGGTTTGGTTATGTTTTTAATATTGAAAAAGATCCGGGCTTACAAATCTTCTACTCAACTACTTACTTTTCTCAAGAAAGTTTTAGTGCGTCACTTCGATCATAGGCAAAACAAGAGGCGTCCTTTGAGTGTTCAAGTAAAACAAATGAGATAATTTTGTTTTAAACCTTAAAACTTTTTCTTGACACAATGTTTGAAAATAGAATGTTAAACCATCAATAGAAGGAACAAGAATGGAATAGTTATGTTTTTTAAACAAATATTTAAAGTTCATGACCCATCTTTTATGCCTTCAAGAACAAGGCTTGACTTAGGGATTCTTATGATTCAAGTGGGTTGCTTTCATAAAATTCGATCAAGAGAAGAGGAGTAGAGGAGATTGATCAGTGAGCCCAAAAAAAGATTTAGTTACTCATAAGTGATGTTAAAAAACACATATAATTTAAATGTAACATACCATAGAGTTGGAGAAGAAGAGAGGTACTGAATCTTTATTGATGTCACTTCAACGTCGGACTACAATCACTCTCTCTCTCTCTCTCTCTCTCTCACACACACACACACGCACGCACGCACGCACACAAAACACACTTGTGGATGGACTATACTAGAAGAAGAACAAAAGAAATTACAAATGTATTGCAACAATCTAACATAAATCCTAGCCTTAAGAAAAATAAATTTTGATCCTAGTCTTTATCCCTTTCTTCACAGAAATTTGTGGGATTTATAGGAAAAATCCAAAGCGGAGAGGAGTGATCAGATAGGTGGAGCAAACGCTCCCCCTATCTGTCTAACAAAGCCGCGGATCTGCAGCCTAGATGTGGCCAATTGGCCACATCCATGGAGGCGAGCTTCATGATTCTCTATTATTTCTTTTTATCCAACTGGATTTCATCTTTGATCTTCTGGTTTGATGATTCTTTTATTGATCTTCAGTTAACCAACTGGATCCATGAAGATTCGAGTTTAACCGATCTCCATTTGGTGTTATCTTCCCTGATATGTACTAATATTTGGCTAAAATTACATTTATCATTCTAAATTTTTGTCCCAAATCTTTGATTTAGATTTAAACTCAATTAGGTGGGCTTTTGGAGTGGTTTCTTTTCCATCTCCCTTGGTGAAGGCATGCAAATATTTGTACAAAAAATAAGATTAAAAGTAGAGTTTATTATAACATAAATATAGAAAATATGACAACAAATATGCAATATCAGTAACCAACCACACCCCCATACTTATATGTTGTTCGTCCTCGAGTAAAAACTCAAAAGATTAAGAAGTTTATTAAGCCACTTTCGCAGATTACGCGACTGCACTGAGCATGTGCAGCAAGCTTTTAAACCTCTAAGTTACTCCTAGAGGATGAGTTTTGTCTCGTGAGGCTTTTCAGCGAATTATACCCACAAAATCCAAAAATAGAAATAAAGTGTTAGTTTTTTGAAAACACATTTTGAAAAGATGAGAAAATATTTGAAGTATTATTGTAAAAAAATTCAAGTAATCTATAAGTTATAGGAAAATCGGACTTTTCATTCATAAACTTATTCTCTATTCAAAAACATGTTATTAATCAAAGTAAGGAGTCAAGCTATATTTCTCATCTAATCTATTATTTTACCTTAAGTTATATGCACCTTCGTGACTGTGAAATTTTGACTTGGGGTTTTCTAACTCTAACTCTTATGCCTTATTTTTCATATTTTTGGTGATATTATCCCTTAGTTCTATTAAGCTTTCTAATTTATCCATGTAACGAGTCTTAAGTTGTAACTCTCAAATCGGATGGTCTTAGGGCACAGGATGAGAAAACAACCCAAGGACTTAAGGACTCGAGGCAACAAGGCCACAAATCTTAAGGATTTTATTAATTATATGGATCGCTTTTAGGCATGAATATTTATGCTTTATGCGGCACAAATACCCAGCTTAATCTGAAGATTATATATATATATATATATATATATATATATATATATATATATATATATATAGAGAGAGAGAGAGAGAGAGAGAGAGAGAGACTTGTGTCCTTCCAAAAAGATTTGAGCTCGAATCCTTCCCACTCAAATTCAACCCTCCGACATTTGAATAAAGGATCCACTCTGTTGAAATTGATCTTTATTATTTCAAGTATCTATAAACCAAAAATCAAGTGTTTTGAATACTTTTTGTCCATCCATCAAGTAGGAAAAAACGGATGGCCTAAATAGTGAGTTGGTTAGTTTAACGGTGTAGAACATTTGAAACCTAAAAAAAATTAATTTGTGGGGGGTTTTTAAATGTTTAGATCATAATGAAATGGCTGGATTGAGAATTTATATGTCTAAAGACATAGATCTAATCAACTCACTACTTTCAGCCGTCCATTTTGCGCCGCTGGATGGGTGATCAAAATGTATTGAAAAGATTTGATTTTTAGTTTATAGATACTTGAAATAATATAGATCAACTTCCACAGAGTGGATCTTGTATTCGAATATCAGAGAGTTAAATTTGAGTGGGAAAAATTCGGGCTCAAATCTTTTAGGAAGGACACAAGTCTCTGTCTCTCTACACACATACACACACACACACACTCTTTCTTTTTTTTTTCTTTTTCTATTTTTATAAGGCATAAGAATATTTATTTTTAAACCCTAATTGTGTAAGTGTATAAAGTATGCATATTTCATCAAGGTAAAAATCAAGACTACATTATTTTTTTCAATTTTTCTTCCTAACCAAGAAATCAAACAATTAATGTTATTTTGAATAAGTATAAGAAATCTTAATTATGATTCTCCTATTCCTTTAAATTGACTCAATTTCTTATAAAAAAAATAGGCCAAATTATTGATTCTCTTTTCAAAAAGTTTTTTTTTAATATTTTTTATGTCATGTTAGTCATGTTTGAACCCTCCCCCACACTTATCTTATGCATTGTCCCTAATGTATGAAAGAAATATATAGATGCAGGAGATGAAATATAAAAGAGGTGAAGTTATCAATATATGAGTCGAATAGACCCATAGCCATTTTACTTACCGGCACCGATTCCAAGAAAGGTTTAAGATGTTAATCATTTACCTTAAAGGCTTTCTCGTTCTTGGGATCGCAGATCTCTACAGCACCGTGTGGAAACACGGTCTTTACAATGAATGGCCCGGTCCACCTTGACTTTAGCTTCCCTGAAAAAGATGAAGCCTAGGATTATAGAGTAAGACTTTTTGCTTTGGGACAATAGTTTTTTTCTTGATAAACTTATCATGAAAGACCTTAGCCCAACTTTGATCTTAGCATTCTCATAGGCCTCATTTCTCAACTCCTCAAGTTCAAAAATTTGTAATTTTTGAAGTTCACCAGCCTTGTCTAAATTAAAATTTAGCTGCTTGATGATTCATAAAGCTCGGTGCTCTAACTCAACAGGCAGGTGGCAAGCCTTTCCAAAGACTAATTGATTGAGATTTTTACCTGCTCAAAAATACAGAATTTCAGAACTTTTATAATAATAGTGCAAGGTTCTCAATTCTACCGCTATAGCAAGTGGCTATGCGGGTCGTGATCCACAAGGAGGGACTAGCGATGGAAGCTTTTTAGTAAGTTCTCTTTTATGCTACAAAGAATGATTAAAGTTCTTCTTTTAGTTCTTTAAAAGAAAATGAAAAATAGACTTAAAGTCAAGTTAGGAAAAAAGTGGTAGATAGAGAAGGTGGAGAAAATAGAAGTGATATGTACAAACAAATTGAAAAAGAGTGATAAAAGAAGTGGTAGATTATAGTGTTCTAAACTAAAGAATTAAAAGAAAAGAAACTAAAAGTTACTTACCTCCTTTGGCCAAATACTTACCTTCAATCTATGGCAATGATGTTACCTTGAAGTGAGGCGATCAGCGCATAAACCATAAGAGTTGATTCCCGTCTCTTCCACATTATATCATCAAGACGATGCAAGTATGAAGTGATACAGTCCATCGTCATGAGCTATCGGTGGCACTCGCAAGGGCAAGGCTCTTTCGATGTATTAAGACTCACTTGGATAGCAATTGGTACCAAAAGAAGACAAATAGAAAGGAAGAAGAAGAACACAAAAAATAAAGAACTTACAAATGCAACTATAGATTCAATCTTGTAACAATAAGAGAAAATAAGATAACTTACACCGGTGTTATTTTCAGTACAAGCTTCACCCTCGTTCTCCTATGAAATTTTGATCTCTTCTGAATTACATGAATAAAACTAAAAATTACATATAAAGAAAAATAAAAACGTACACTACAAAGAAGGAAAAACTGGCCTAAGTCTATCTCTGCATGATCGTCCCCTGTACGCTCTGAAAATCTCAGTATTTATAGGCAAAACCCAACGGGGAGGGGTGTAGAAAGATAGGGGGAGCAAACGCTCCCCCAACAATTGTAACAAAGCCGAGAAAATGCGGCTTTGGCCGCGTTTTCGCGGCCTGGGTGTGGCCAGGTGGCCACACCCGGGGGGTGGTGCCTCCTGGACTCACGATATGACTTTATCTTCAGCTGGATGTCTCGTTTCAGCTCCTAGATTTGACAAAATGGCGTTTGATCTTGGGCTTAACCGATTGATTTGAAGAGATATGTTTTTAACTGATTTTCAACCGATCTGAACTGACCTGATCTGCCCTGATTTACTGACTTCAAATTAATTCTGATTTAAGTCAGAATTTGATGGGCTTTTTGGCTCGTTTCTCTTCCCTCTCCTTTAGTAATGGGCCTACAAATAAATTAAATAATAATTAAGAAAAAGCAGAGTTTATTCTATAATAAGTATGAGAATATGATAATGAATGTACAATATTAGCGACCGATCACACCCCCATACCTGTCTTTTGCTCGTTCTCGAGCAAAATAACTAAACAAAAAAAATTATTTAGACCACTTTCATAGGTCACGCGATTGCACTGAGCATGTGCAACAAGCCGTTAAACCTCTAGGTTTCCCCTAGAGGACGAGTTTTGTCCCGTGAGGGTTTTCAGTGGATTAACCCACAAAATCCGTAAAGAAAGATAAAAATGTTAGTATTTTGAAAACACATTTTGAAAAAAAAAATATTTGAAATATTATTGTATGATTTAAGTAATCTATAAGTTATAAGAAAATAGAATTTTTCATTCCTAAACTTATTCTCTATTCAAAAATTTGTTATCAATCAAAGTAAGGAGTCAAATTATACTTCTCATTTAGTGTATAACTTTACCCTAAGTCATACGCAACTTTGTGACCGTGAAATTTTGACGAAGGGTTCTTTAACTTTAAACGCTTATGCCTTATTTATTTATTTTTTTAATTTTTTTGGTATTATTTCTTAGTTCTAATAGGCTTTCTAATCTGCTCATGTAACGAGCCTCTAATCGATGACTCCAAACCAAACGGTCTTAGTGCATCGGATGAGAAAACACTCCAAGGACTTAAAGACTCGAGCAAATAAGACCTCAAAACTAAGAATTTTATTATATGAACCGCTTTTAGGCCTGAATACTTATGGTTTATTAGGCACAAATACCCAGCTTAATCAGAGGATTTATATATATATATATATATATTTTCTCAAACTTATCCAATTATTTTTCGCATAAATACTAAGGCTTGCTTAGGCCAAAGCACCTAGCTAATCAATAATTAAATTTATTTATCTTTCATAGATATATTTTTTTCTTTTTTTCTTTTTTTTATTTTTTTAAGGCATAAGAATCTTTGTTTTTGAACCCTAATTGTGTAAGTGTATGAAGTGTGCATATTTCATCAAGGTAACGATCAAGACTAAATTACTTTGACAAATTATCTTCCTAACCCTAAAAATCAAACAAATAATCTTATTTTGACCAAGTATAAGAAATCCTAATTTGGATTTTCCTATTCCTTAAAATTGACTTAATTTCTTACAAAAAAATATGTCAAAATATTATTTCTATTTTCAAAAGTTTTTAAAAGTAAAGAAAATGTTAATTTTTTTAATAAAAAGAAAAACCTAAGTTATGTTAGACCCGCCCCCACACCTATCTCATGCATTGTTCTCAATGTATGAATTAATGCATAGATGCATGAAAAAGAAGAAAGAGAAGGAAAATATTACCTTAAGGTGGTGATTCTGGTGGTGGTCTGATTGGTCCACGAAATACGGCCCAATCAAATTTTCGTGGAGTTCGAAGGAACCCACCAGAAATCTCTCTTATATAACCCACTAAAATGATGTATATATGACCAGTTTTTATTAAAAAATTTATCCCATCTAATTTTCAAAATTTATAATTAATTTCGGAGTCAATTTTGTCAACCGACTTGTCCCAAAATGGAGTATGAAAAGATGGAATGATTTGAAAGTACACCTAGAGGGGGGTGAATAGGTGTACCGCTAATCTAATGAACTAAATGCGGAAATTAAAAACTAATTGCAACTACACTTAGTGCAACCAACGAGTGTAGCCAAATTCCCGGTAAAGGGCTCTTGACTAACTCCTCTTGATTCCTCTGAATAAGAGTTGAGGCGCTATATGAAGCTCTCGTAGTTAAGCACAAGTGAGGCACACACAACCAAGCCAAGCATATAAGTATGATATGACAATATGAAATGATGCAAGGCACAATATAAAGAGAGAGAGAGAGAGAGAGAGAGTTAGAGTCAATGGATCAAATACAAACAACAAGATTTGTTTCGAGGTTCGAGCACCCAGCTTTACGTCCCCGCCTTCACCCAGAAGGATTTTCAATCCACTAACTTGTCCACACAGGACTCCCACACAGGAAACCTCCACCGAGGATTTTGGGGCAACTACAACCGGGAGTACACAACTCCTCTCTTTACAAACACAACCTCTCACTAGAGGCTAAGGCACAAAGCCACCAATATTAATCACCTCACAACTTGAGGGATAAGCACAAAGCCAAACAAGGATCACCTCACACTTGAGGGATACAACCCAATTGCACAACCTCCTCTACACTAAGAGGGAAAGGCACAAAGCCAAGCAATGATAAGGGTTTATAACTTGGTGATCAAAAGATCACAAACCAATTTCTTTTCCACAAAAACAAGGATCCTATAGAGAGGATAGAATGATAAGCTCAAGTGTGAAAAACAAAGTGTTTTTAACAAAGAAAATCATTTTGGAAACTCTCCATAAAGGATATAGAATTTTTAGATAAAAAACAATTCCCAAAAGACTATTTTCTTTGAAATAACATAACACTTTTAAAACAATGAAGATTGATCTTTTTGGCACTAAAAACTCTTTTCAAAAACTTGTATAAACACTTGGAACAATGAAAATTTTCTCTCTTGAAATTCTTGAGAAAACAGCCCTTCAAATGGGGTATTTATAAGCCCCATAAAAAACTAGCCGTTGGCAGCCGTTTATGATCAGAATTGACCTTCCGGTCGACCGGCCGGTCGACCGGCCAACGGTCAAAATTCGACCGTTGCTGCTTCTGGTCGACCACCCGATCGACCGGGCCCTGAACCAGAGAGCAACGGCTCTCTGGCCGGTCGACCGCTCGGTCGACCGGCCCAAGGGTTGGCTGCGTGCACGTTTGTGTGCACATCCGGTCGACCGGAGGGCTAGCTGCGTGCACGTTTGTGTGCACGTCCGGTCGACCGCTACGGTCGATCGGCTCCTGGTCCGGTCGACTGGTCCGGTCGGCCGCCAGAGCCTGGCAGGCTGCTATAAGGGACTTAAAAACTTGGTTTTTTAATTCCTAAAAAATCTCATAAATTCTCTAAAAATCCACAAAAATAAGTTCAGTATAATACATTGAAATACAAACTCTGAAAACCAAAATCCGTATTTTTCCAAACTTGGATTTTTTAATTGAAAATACGTTTTGTCTAAAACTCATCCAAATACAAAAACATGATACTTAAACACTTTGAAGCATGTTGCATATGGGTATAATCTAATATACATGAAATAGATATATATCATTGTTTTTGACTTTAATTCCAAAAATATGTTTTGTTTAAAATACCAAAAAATCAAACACATAATAGTGTAAGTTCACCTAGAGGGGGGTGAATAGGTGATGGCTAACCTAATGGTCACTTAATGCCAATAATGCGGAATTAAAAACTATTATGACCTAAACAAACTATTACACTAAACACCACGTATAACACAAGAGTGTTGCCGAATTCCCTATGAAGGGCTCTGGACAAACTCCTCTAGATTCCCTAGATAAGGGTTGAGGTGCCGCGTTGGCTCTCTGGTTGAATACAAGTGTTAGCAAACAATCCCACGCATGTATATCAATGAGCACAAATGAATATATCAAGCATATAAAGATAGACAATAAAAGTATGCAAGATAGAAAGACAAAGAGAGAGAGTGAGTGAGCAATCGCAAACACAAGGGATTTGTTTCGAGGTTCGAGCACACTTGCTCTACATCCCCGCCTTCGACACACGAAGGATTTCCACTATTCTTGATCCCAATGGATCACTCCTCGGTGCCGCAACACCTACAATCCCTCGGACTCTCTAGTCCCGTACACACCGCAAGCTCACCGGCTCGCCGAGGCCGCACCTTAAACACGGAGTTCTCACTAGAACTCGAAACAACCGAGTCCCCACTAGGACCCGAACAAATGCGAACACAACCGTCCGCCTCCTCAAAGAACAAAGAAAAGATCTTTGGTGATCACAACACTTTGATCACCTAAAAACAATCTCACTACAACACTCCTATAGAATGAATATGTCAATGGGTTGCTCAAGTGTTTGTGAGAAAAACAAGGATGAGAGTGATGGAGGAAAACTCAAGAAAATCACTTTTACACTCTTGATAAAAACTCTCCTTTTGATTGGAAATATTTGCTCTAAATCAAGTGGAGGAAAACCTCTAAATAGTTCAGGAAAAACTGGTGAAAACCCACTTAAAAATCTTGTCTCAAAACAATGCCCAAACCCCCAAATTTATAGGGCTAGAAAAACTAGCCGTTGGAGGTCTGTCAGGCCTGTCGATCGACCGTCCGGTCGACCGGCCAACGGTCATATTTCAGACCGTTGTGCCATCGGTCGACCGAGGCCAGATACAGAGAGCAAGTCTCTCTGTCCGGTCGACCGCTCGGTCGGCCGGGGCCTTTCCAGAGAGCAGAGCTCTCTGGACGGTCGACTGGGTCGGTCGACCGGCCATCTGCCAGAACTGGCTGTGCACGTCTGTGCACGTCGGTCGACCGGTTCGGTCGACCGCTGAAGCCAGGTCAGAAAACTGTTAAGGGATTAAAACTTGGTCTTTTTGGTTGAAGTAAAATCCCATAAAAACATAGAAAAATATACAAAAATAGTTTTGATGTTATACTTTGATAAACAAACATGCTTGCACAAAATCAAGGCATGTTATAAATGATTTGGACTATTTTTGTAAGTTGGAAATATTGGCTCAAATCAAAACGGTATTTTTTCAAACTTGATTTTTCCAAAACTTGTTTTTCCAAAACTTCTCCAAATACAAAAACAAGATATTTAAACTCTATTAAAGTATAGTGTGTATGGATATGATCCACTACACAAACATGGTGAAATATCTATGTTTTTGACATTAAGCTCTAAACATGGTTTTGGATAAAAGATATGTATATAAGAAATTCCAAAAACCAAACATGTATTTTTCTAAAAGAAAATCTTTTGTAAAACAAACTAAATCAAGAGTGTGTGTGTGTATATGATACTTGAGCAATCCACCAACTACTCTATCCTTTACATTTTATCTAAAAACAAATCTTCTAAAACAAAGCTAGACACAAGTCTTCATCTTCTTGAAGTCTTCACTTGAAGCCTTCTTGACTTGGTCCAAACACCGTGCTAGCTCCAAAACTTGACTTCAAATCCTTTGTTGAATCTATGCACCTACTAAGATCTTGATTATAAATCTGTCACTAATTAAACACAAGATCATTAGTAAACATAACTATATGAGTTGATCATCATCAAAACTAGAGTGATGGGTTTTCAAGCCAACAAATAGGTATATCAAAATAAGTTTGTTTAAGATATGAAGCATGCATGTATATAGAACTAATCTAATATACATTAAACCATGTAAACTTGTTTAGAATCTATCTATTCATGAAAACCAAGATCGATTAAATCAAAAACCGAAAACCAATAAACATGAAAACTAGAAACACGTGTGTGTGTTGTGAACTTAAGCATATCACACTATCTAGTCTTTACACATGAATCTAAAATATAAAACTATGTACCAAAGTCTTCTTGACGAACTCCGTCTTCAAGTCGACTCGATCCAAACCGTGATCCACCGAGCTTGATTCCAACGAGTGCTAGATATGACTTTGTCGCTCGGGCTCTTGAATCACCATGTGAGAAGCTCCAAAACACCTTTGTTGAAGCTAATCACCTACTAATATCTTGGTTAAGAATCTGAAACTAAACATCACAAGATTATTAGTAAACATAACTACATGAGTTAATCATCATCAAAACTAGAGTGGAAGGCCTCTGGGCCAACAATCTCCCCCTTTTTGATGATGACAAAACTCATGGAGTTATATATGCATGGATTAAAGTTAAGCTTCAAGGAAGCTCCCCCTTAACTCATGCATAGCAATAAACAATAAATATATATAATGAATACTAAACATGAATATACATTAACATGCATGAATCAAACATATGTTTTAAAACTTTCTCTTCCTTTTTGTTTAAACTTTCAAAATCATTTTTCTCATATTCATAAAACTCAATATATGCAAAAACACAAATATGCATATATAAACTCTAAATCTTTCTCCCTCTTTTTGTCAATCATCAACAAATGGGTAAAATCAAAATAAAACTTTCTTGATACCAATTGAAATAAAAAATATATCAATTGAAAGTAAAACTTATAGGTAATCTTGATATCAATTTGAAAAGACTAGTACCAATTGAAAGTAATTTCTCATTAAATGCATATGATACCAAAAATAATCAATCTTCTTTTTCAATCATTTTTAACATAAAGTGTGGGAGTAGAATAACAAAACCAATTAAAAGGTGAAATACCAACAATTGAAAGTAGAACATGAATTTTCTCCCCCTTTATGAAATACCAAATAAAATAATGCATAAGCTTGTATATGATACCAATTGAAACATAATCAATAGTAATTAAAGAAATCAAGCTTAGCATAGCTAAAATTTGTGTTCAAAGATATAGAGATATAGTAAGCACAAATAAAGCATATATGTGTATGTAAAATTTAATACCAATCGAAATTGATACTCTTTGAAATGAAAGCATACATATATAAAAACATATATGAGTATACAAAAAGAATGTCAATAGTGATACCAATTGAAAAAGTCCAATGATACCAATTGAAAACACAATAAGATCAAGTGTATAACTCATATTCCTTTCCACCCATTTCATGCACATGTTTAAAAGAATTTTCAATATGAACATACAAGGCATGGTCGCCCAACCAACCGCCCGTAAATGAATAGGGTTTTCAAAAATAGGTTTGAGAATAAAATATGTTTGAAAACTCTACCATGTGAAGAATACGAACTAGTTAAAAGAAAATTTTGAAAACTAGTATGAAATCCTTCAAGTAAGGAATAAAACCAAAAATATATTCCATGAAAACTATGTAAATCACATGATCACTAAACACTCAAAATCTATAAAGCATAAAATATACTCATGAAAACAAAATTATGAGAAAACTAATAAAGTGAGTGAACAAGTGTTATGTGACGCACATAATCATAAAAATAGTCAATTTAGCTCAATTATGAAAATTCCTTAAAAACATGAAAATTATCAAAACGATTTAATCTTCAAGGCATATGTATGTCATGTACAAACTAAAGAATACATACATATCCAAACATAACGAGTCCACAAAAGTATATGCATGAAGGCACGTGGCTCAAAGGATGTATATGTATAGACAATAGTTTAGACAAGATAGACATATACATGAAGTTAAACATATGAACATGAAAAATATGTATAAAATGGGAATACAAGTCAAATGCATGAATCATCAAAACTAGGCTATACTAGTACATCTAATAAGTACAAATGAGCGTTTAAGCACAAACATGTAATAATCTATTTGTGGCTCTCTAGTTGAACAAGTATATATCCAAGTCTTAATGAAAACAAATATCTAGAGATATATTCAAACATGAAGCATCAAAACAAAAACTCATATGATTAATATGTACATGCATATGCATTAGATCTAGGACATACACATTAGTTAAAACAAAGCGAGAACACTAAATATAAATCCATATTAAACATGGGTGTCTCAAATAACTAAACATGTATATCACTAATCTAAATCTCATGGCATATAACATACTAATCATGAAACATCAAAGCATGCTAATAATGAATGATATGAAAGCATGTAAACATAAAGAGGAGTAAGAGATCGTTACCAAACCAATAAGGGCAACTCTCCATGTCTCCAAAACACGGTGGTCCTCCCACCAAACTCCCCTTGAAAGTGATGCATCCAAATTGTTCTCTTTAAGCTCGGAACGCATCCACCTCAAGGCACCATCACTCTCACGTCATGCGAGAGCCCACACCTACATCAAATACAATAGGGGTGGTCTTTGGTACCCACACTCTTTTGGGTCTATGGGGGTTAGTTCCTTTCCTAACCCAAACAAACTTATTTGCTAAATTTACATCATGTATCTTATCAAAGCAAAATTTAGCAAGGTGGCCCTTACGTCCACAATGTGTACAAGTGTACACATGAGCATACAAAGTGTGATGGATGTGACCGTGGGTAGCATGTGTATGCCGTGGAGGGTGTGCATGCATAGATGGAACTTGTTTCTTTCGAACCAAAGATTCCAAGCGTGTATGGTTCATGGCACAATGGCTCAAAGTGGAGCCCAAACAATCCATATTCTTCTTTAACAATTTTAGATCATTTTCAATGTTAGAAGAAGTGGGGCATGCAATAGGTAAGCTAGGTGAAGCTACACTAGCATGGCAAACATGTGAAGACAATTCATTTTGTAAAGATTCATTTTTCTTTAAACAAACTTCTAAATCCTTTGAAATTGAAGCAATTTTTATTTTCAAAGAATCATTCTCTTTTAATACAAAATCAACTTTTGAAGACAAGTTTTCATTTTTCTTAAAATTATTTCACAATCATTTTTATTTTTCAAAAATTCTTTTTCTTTTAAGGCAAGATCTCGTTGGGATTTAAGTGAGTCACGTTCACTTGAAATCTCTTCCTTTTCTTGCAAAACAGTCTCAAGTCTAGAAGATAAATTTTTATTTTCTTATTTTAAAATAAGACTATCCTTTTTCAATAGTTTGTATTTAGAAATCAAATTTTCACAATTTTTAGCAAGTTCATCATTCATGGCTTGTGTCTCTAAACACTCATTGCAATATGAACTAGAACTAGCATCTAGTTGAGATTCTGATTGTACCTCAAGGGAGTCATTCCCTTGGACCATGAAGCAATGTTCGTTGGACTTGTCTCTCCTAGATCTCCTCATCTTATCGATAATCTTTGGTAGCTCGGGAGAAGTTAAAATGCTCCATACTGCAAAAGCCGAATCATAGTGAGAAAACACATGTAAATATTCTTTATGAAGAGATGCTCTAAGTGCCTTTAGGGCTATTGCATTGGCCTCTATATGCTTGCTATCACTAAGGTAGGATTCCTTGGTAATGGCAAGGTGAACCTTATATCCTAGGGCTTTCAAATGACAACTCATCATAACCTTCTAAATATCAAGTCTAGAGATATCAAACATAGGAGGGCTATCCATGAGAGCAAACTATATGTGTGCAAGTGCAAATGCAAATGTAGATTAGCAAAACCAAGATCACACTCCTAGGTGGTTAAACCTAATATCAGGAGCGTAGGCTCTGATACCAATTGAAAGTACACCTAGAGGGGGGTGGATAGGTGTACCGCTAATCTAATGAACTAAATGCGAAAATTAAGAACTAATTGCAACTACACTTAATGCAACCAACAAGTGTAGCCGAATTCCCGGTGAAGGGCTCTGGACTAACTCCTCTTAATTCCTCCGAATAAGAGTTGAGGCGCTATATGAAGCTCTCGTGGTTAAGCACAAGTGAGGCACACACAATCAAGCCAAGCATATAAGTATGATATGACAATATGAAATGATGTAAGGCACAATATAAAGAGAGAGTTAGAGTCAATGGATCAAACGCAAACAACAAGATTTGTTTCGAGGTTCGAGCACTCAGCTCTACGTCCCCGCCTTCACCCAGAAGGATTTCCAATCCACTAACTTGTCCACACAGGACTCCGACACAGGGAACCTCCACCGAGGATTTTGGGACAACTACAACCGGGAGTACACAACTCATATCTTTACAAACACAACCTCTCACTAGAGGCTAAGGCACAAAGCCACCAATATCAATCACCTCACAACTTGAGGGTTAAGCACAAAGCCAAACAAGGATCACCTCACACTTGAGGGATACAACCCAATTGCACAACCTCCTCTACACTAAGAGGGAAAGGCACAAAGCCAAGCAATGATAAGGGTTTATAACTTGGGGATCAAAAGACCACAAACCAATTTCTTTTCCACAAAAACAAGGATCCTATAGAGAGGATAGAATGATAAGCTCAAGTGTGGAAAACAAAGTGTTTTTAACAAAGAAAATCACTTGAGAAACTTTCCAAAAAGGATATAGAATTTTTAGATCAAAAACAATTCCCAAAGACTATTTTCTTTGAAATAACAAAACACTTTTAAAACAATGAAGATTGATCTTCTTGGCACTAAAAACTCTTTTCAAACTTGTATAAACACTTGGAATAATGAAAATTTTCTCTCTTGAAATTCTTGAGAAAACAGCCCTTCAAATGGGGTATTTATAAGCCCCATAAAAAACTAGCCGTTGGCAGCCGTTTATGATCAGAATTGACCTTCCGGTCGACTGGCCGGTCGACCGGCCAATGGTCAAAATTTGATCGTTGCTGCTTCCGGACGACCGCCCGGTCGACCGGGCCCTGAACCAGAGAGCAACGGCTCTCTGGCCGTCGACCGCCCGGTCGACCGGAGCAACCCGAGAGTGGGTTGCTTTCAGTTGGTCGACCGCTCCGGTCGACTGGCTCCTGGTCCGGTCGATCGGTCTGGTCGACCGCCAGAGCCTGGCAGGCTGCTATAAGGGACTTAAAAACTTAGTTTTTTAATTCCTAAAAAATCTCATAAATTCTTTAAAAATTCACAAAAATAAGTTCAGTATAATACATTGAAATACAAACTTGTGTGAAAAATTTTAACACAAATTTCAAACTTTTTGAACCATTTTTGTGTTATCGAAATATTGTCGAAAACCAAAATCCGTATTTTTCCAAACTTGGATTTTTGAATTGAAAATACGTTTTGTCCAAAACTCATCCAAATACAAAAACATGATACTTAAACACTTTGAAGCATGTTGCATATGGATATAATCCAATATATATGAAATAGATATATATCATTGTTTTTTTACTTTAATTCCAAAAATATATTTTGTTTAAAATACCAAAACACCAAACACATGAATAGGCATATCAAAATAAGTTTGTTTAAATATGAAGCATACATGTATATAGAACTAATCTAATTTACATTAAACATGTAAACTTGTTTTGAATCTATCTATTCATGAAAACCAAGATCGGTTAAACCAAAAACCGAAAACCAATAAACATGAAAACTAGAAACACGTGTGTGTGTTGTGAACTTGAGCATATCACACTATCTAGTCTTTACACATGGATCTAAAATATAAAACTAACTATGTATCAAAGTCTTCTTGACGAACTCCGTCTTCAAGTCGACTCGATCTAAACCGTGATCCACCAAGCTTGACTCCAACGAGTGCTAGATATGACTTTGTCGCTCGGGCTCTTGAATCACCATGTGAGAAGCTCCAAAACACCTTTGTTGAAGCTAATCACTTACTAATATCTTGGTTAAGAATCTGAAACTAAACATCACAAGATTATTAGTAAACATAACTACATGAGTTAATCATCATCAAAACTAGAGTGGAAGGCCTCTGGGCCAACATGATTGACTTGGACTTAGGAAGTACGAGAACTAATACCGACTCAGGAAAGTGACGTAAGTCAAGTAAAGGTTCAGGAGTCGAGATTGGTTCAGGAAGTGGGTCCAAATCATGAAGTTAAAATTCAAGTCCACATTCATTTTCCCACAATGGAATGTGACTTAATATTGATGATTCAAGTTCAAGAATGACAGGTGTGGGAAGCAAAACTGAATCTAAAATATTACTCAAGTCGGGTAACAAAACAAGAGTCAATATTGATTCGAAAATTTGAACTAGATCACAAATTTGAGAATCTAGGTCACATTTCTCATTGAATTCAATTTCATAAAAATGAGAACTTGCCAATTTGTCAATGGGACTTTCAAAAGTATGAAATTGGTCAAGTTCAATATGATGATCATAAAAGATTGGTGATTCTTTCATGATGAATTGGCACAGGATTCAATATTGCCTCGGAAAAAGATTAAAATCAGGTGAAGATATCGGAGTCATTATTGAATCAGGAAGTAGAATTGAATCACCAAGTTGAGGTTCAGGATCATATTCATTCTCAAGTTCAATTTCAGGAAAGGAATAACTTGTCAAACTGTCAATATCATTTTCAAAATTTAGAGTTTGGGCAAGTTCAAATGGTTGTACTGAAATGGAATCTTATTTTCCAAAACAACATGATTCTTTGGCTCTAACAGAATGGTTTGCGACATCAAAAATGGTCAAACGGTGAGAACGGAGAGTTTCGACCATCATATCTATGTCATGATTATGAGCGATTTGAGCCTGGGTCATGGCTTCATGCATCTTTTCATAGTTGATTGGTTCATCGTTTTGTTGCGATTGGACTTGAAAAGATGAAGTGTTGTATTGAAATTTGTGATGAAATTGTGAGTCCGTCAGATTTTGTGATTATTGCTTGGACTCACGCATACTCATTTCCAAGATTGATGGTTTTCTATTTTGAACTGGTGAAACTGAGTATGAATCTTGAAAATATTATGGACAAGGTGGATAAGGAGGACAAGTTGGTTGAAAATTGGGCTTCGGGGAGGTGAATCCCCATTGACTCTGTGAAGAGTTGAAATTATTTTAATAATTTGATATAAAATTAGGGGCATGGGTTATATTGATTCGAATAAGACCAATCCGTCACACTAGGTTGGTTAAAGTTTTGATTTGCTGGGTTGGTAATATCCGAAAAAGAGGTCAGAGTGTAATATGAATTACAATTAAAATTGGAAAAATTATTGTTATAAGCCATATCACACAATAAATGTCAAACACAAACAAAGAAAAAACAAACAAATAAGCAAATAAATAAAAAGAAAAAAATCTAACCTAAGTTAGGGAAAATCTTAGACCTAGACACTTCTAACTGGTTAGACTATCCATGAGGGGTTGAATCTGACTATAAGTTAATCGGCCAGGTAGGGGCAAGATTGGTGGGAGGTATCCGCGCAAAAACGACAGGCCTAATTAAGCCAAACCATCAGCCTTCGGGGTTTCGCCCCTCAATCCCCAACCTTAGTCACTGATTTGGCAAGAGTCAGATTCAAATCAACTTTCCCCTTAGGTCAGTCTCCTATTTGAGTCTGAGATGTCCCTAGGGCCAATGTCTACTCAGTTTTAGTTAGGCTTGGTTTAGTGAGTGAGGAGATTGTTTGTGGGCTAAGAGAGGGTAATGACTTTCCCACCTTATCTTGTTTATAGGACAAGCCCTTAAATCAATTTAGTGCAGTATACAAGTATATAGAAAAAAGTAACACTCAAGCAATATTTCATACAAGAATGAAACTTTTACTAAATGCTATGCACACATACCTTGACTCCAGCACTTTTTAACAGTAAATAAAAAATGTAATGAAATAAACATGTGCCTAAATGCAAAGTCTAAATCATTTTTAGCATTTACAATCAATTTTTTACTGTTGTGTTAGAAATGTATATACAGTGAGTCAAATAAGGAAATAAATGCTACAGATATTAAATTATGCAATTCAGCTAACCTGCAGAAAATATAGGTTAGTAGTTCACTCAGATTGCCATAGGAATGTAGCAAATCTGAGGGCTTCTGGGCTCTGCTTTCTTGAGCAGATTCCAGGGCCATTTATTGTCCACTGCAGCAAAAATTCGTTATTGTTAAATTTGTACACCAAAAACAAAGAAGAAGGTTAACCAAAAATGTAAACTTTAAAGAGAATTACTTATCGTCCCTCCCCAACAACGGCGCCAAAATTTTGTTGAGATTTTTACCTGCACAAAAATACAGAATTTTAGAACTTTTATAATAATAGTACAAGGTGCTCAATTCTACCGCTATAACAAGTGGCTATGTGGGTTGTGATCCACAAGGAGGGACTAGCGATGGAAGCTTTTAGTAAGTTCTCTTTTATGCTACAAAGAATAGTTAAAATTCTTCTTTTAGTTCTTTAAAAGAAAATAAAAAATTGAGTTAAAGTCAAGTTAGGAAGAAAGTGGTAGATAGAGAAGGTGGAGAAAATAGAAGTGATGTGTATAAAAAAAATTGAAAAAAAGTGATAAAAGAAGTGGTAGATTGTAGTGTTCTAAACTAAAGAATTAAAAGAAAAGAAACTAAAAGTTACTTATCTTCTTTGGCTAAATACTTACCTTGAATCTGTGGCAATGATGTTATCTTTAAGTGAGGTAATCAGTGCATAACCCATAAGAGTTGATTTCTATCTCTTCCACATTATATCATAAAGACGATGCAAGAATGAAGTGATATAGAATGAGACTAAAAATCCATCATCATGAGCTATTGGTGGCACTCGCAAGGGCAAGGCTGATGCTATAAGACTCA
Organism: Agave tequilana; assembly: GCA_038442645.1. NCBI lineage: Eukaryota > Viridiplantae > Streptophyta > Magnoliopsida > Asparagales > Asparagaceae > Agave > Agave tequilana. Next base: position 120,169 of record JAVJIF010006378.1, on the reverse strand, counting down.
TTTGGATAGCAATTGGCACCAAAAGAAGAAAAGTAGAAAGGAAGAAGAAGAACGCAAAAATAAAGAAGAACTTATAAATGCAACTATAGATTCAATCTTGTAACTATAAGAGAAAAGAAGACAACTTACACCGGTGTCACTTTCAGTACAAACTTCACTCTCGTTCTCCTATGAAACTCTAATCTCTTCTAAATTACATGAATAAAACTAAAAATTACATATAAAGAAAAATAAAAACCTACACTACAAAGAAGGAAAAACTGGCCTGAAGTCTATCTCTGCATGATCGTGCCCTATACGCTCTGAAAATCCCAGTATTTATAGGCAAAACCCAACGGGGAGGGGTGTAGAAAGATAGGGGAGCAAACGCTCCCCCAACAGTTGTAACAAAGCCGTGGAAACGCGACTTTGGCCACGTTTTCGCGGCCTGGGTATGGACAGGTGGCCACACCCGGGGGGTGGTGCCTCCTGGTTTCGCGATTTGACTTTATCTTCAGCTAGATTTCTCGTTTCAGCTCCTAGATTTGACGAAACGGCGTTTGATCTTGGGCTTAACCGATTGATTTGAAGAGATATGTTTTTAACTGATTTTCAACCGATCTGAACCGACCTGATCTGCCCTGATTTACTGACTTCGAATTAGTTCTGATTTAAATCAGAATTTGATGGGCTTTTGGGCTCGTTTCTCTTCCCTCCCTCTTCTTTAGTAATGGGCCTGCAAATAAATTAAACAATAATTAGAAAAAGAACAGAGTTTATTCTATAATAAGTATGAAAATATGATAGTGAATGTGCAATATTAGCGACCGATCACTAACCTATATGGAGACATCCCTAGAATTATTCTAAAAGCAGTCTTGTAGGCCCATAAGGTGTCTACCAGTTTGGTGGACCAATCTTTCCTATTTTGGTTCACAATCTTCTCCAAAATAAGCTTAATTTATCTATTTGAGCCTCTACCTGCCCACTAGTTTGAGGATGATATGGTGCGGACAATTTTTTAAGTTATGGTATACTTTTGCATAAGAGCTTCAAAGGATCTATTATAAAAGTGAGTGTCATTACACTGATGATAGCACGAGGGGTTCTGAAGCATGAGAAGATGTTCTCTTTTAAAAACTTGATGACAACCTTGTTGTCTTTAGTTTTGCTTAGAATGACTTTTACCCATTTGGACACATAATCCACAGCAACTAATATGTATTGATTTCTAAATAAATTAGGAAAAGGACTCATAAAGTCGATGTCCCAAACATTAAAGAGTTCTATTCTAAAATTGAGTTGAGGGGCATCATATTTTGCTTCGAGATCCTTCCTAATATTGGAATCTAGGGCACATCTTGCAAAATTCAAAGGCATCTTTGAACAAAGTGGGCCAATAGAACCACTTTGTAGCACTTTTTCAGCAGCCTTCAGGGACCAAAATATCCACCGCATGCAAGTTCGTGACAAAAAGACAGAACACTCTTAATCTCCTTATCGAGAATACATCTCCTAGTGATTTGGTTAGGATAATACTTGAAAAGATATGGTTCCTCCCAAAAAAAAATACCGAACTTGAAATAAGAACTGGTAGACATCTTGTTTAGACCAATGAGATGGAGTTTGGTTCGTGACTAAGTAGTTCACTATATCGACGAACCAAGGTTCCTAAAAGGCAGCTAAAAGTTGTTTATCAGGAAAGTGATCATTGATGGGCAATTCATTGCATGGCGAGTTGGGAATGCACGAGAGATGATCGGCGATAACATTTTCTATGCCTTTCTTATCTCGAATTTTGAGATTGAATTCTTGAAGGAGGAGGATCCAACGAATGAGTCGGGCCTTGGCATACTTCTTAGTCATGAGATACCTAAGCACAGAATGATCAGTAAAAATTGTGATTTTAGACCCAAGTAGGTAGGGAAGAAATTTCTCTAAAGCAAACACTATCACCAAGAATTCATTCTCGGTTGTAGTGTAGTTTATTTAGGCTTCGTTTAGAGTCCTACTTAAGTAATAAATCACGTGCTGCTTGTTATTAATGCGCTATCTTAGGACAGCGCCTACGGCAAAATCAGAAGCGTCGCACATGATTCAAATAGCTTCGACCAATCCGGTGCAGAAATGATTGGTGCAGAAAAAAGCTCTTTCTTAAGCTTCTGTTAAGAATTTATACATTCATCATAAAAAATGTAGGACACATCCTTAGCTAAAAGATTAGTCAAGAGTTTAGAAATCTTGCTAAAGTCCTTAATAAATCTTCGGTAGAAACTGGCATGTCCTAAGAAAAAATTTAATATCCTTCATGCATTTGGGCATTGGAAGCTTAGCAATGACATTGATCTTGGGTTTATCCATTTCAATCCCTTTTCTTGAAATTTTATGACTCAAGACAAATCCATCTCGTACCATGAAGTGGCATTTCTCCCAATTAAGTGTCAGATTTTTCTCAGCGCAATGCTGGAGGATGAGTTCTAGATGGTAAAGACATTAATCGAATGAATCTCCATAGATAGAGAAATCATCCATGAAGATTTCTAGGAATCGTTCCACCATGACAGAAAATAGACTCAACATGCAATGTTAAAATGTTGCTGGGATATTGTACAAACCAAAAGGTATTCGGCGATAGGTAAAGGTCCTAAATGGACATGTGAATATAGTCTTCTCTTGATTCTCCAGAGCTACGAGAATCTGATTGTACCCTGAGTAACCATTCAAGAAACAGTAATACTCGCGGCTGGCTAGACGTTCAAGCATTTGATCAATGAAAGGGAGTAAAAAGTGGTCCTTACGAGTGGCTGCATTCAATTTTCTATAGTCGATGCAAACTTGAATCTTTGTAGGAGCCGAGTTTAGACTAACTCTCTATTCTCGTTTTTTGCTACGGTGAATCCAGATTTCTTTAAAATCGTGTGGACAGGACTAACCCATTGGCTATCAAAAATGGGATAAATGATCTTATTGTCTAAGAGTTTCAAACTTTCAGAACGAACAACCTCTTGCATTATAGAATTTAACCTCCGCTGCAGCTCTCTCTTCAGTGTCGCTTCTTCATTAAAATGAATGAGATGTTGAATTATGGTTGCGCTCAATCCCTTTATGTCGGTCATACTCCAACCAATGACTTCCCTATATTTCTTAAGAATTATCATAAGATTCTCTTCTTGCCCATCAGTCAAATGGGACGCGATTATGATAGAAAATTCACCTAGATAGACGCATTTGAGATACGTAGGCAAAGCTTTCAACTTTAAATAAAGGTAAGGCTCAATAGAAGGAAGAGTCAAGTTTATTGGCTTCACTTTTGATAAAATAGGGTTTGATGCCTAACTCACAACAGACTCGACAGTCTAGTCAAGATCAAAATCCATAGACTCCAATTCGATGTCACTTTCAGTTTCTAGCTCCAGTTTCTCTCTATGTTCACTTGTTATATTCTCAATGAGGTTAACTTTAAAGTTTTATCTTCTGCATCTCGAGGTTCCTAGATTGAAAACATTGACATATCTAGTTATGTCTTCAAAGGTTAACCTCGTGGATCCATTCCTACAGTTGATAATTGCGTTGGCATTAGCAAGGAATGGACGCCCTAGGATAACGGGAGTTTAAGACCTAGGATTGCATACAGGTTGTATCTCAAGAACTATGAAATCAACGGGATCTATAAACTCCCCAATCCAGATAAGGACATCATTGATTTTTTCCCTTAAAAACTTTCACTGACCGGTCAGCTAATTGGATGGCGACTCGAGTTGGACTAAGCTCGGCCAACCCGAATTGTTGATAAACTGAGAAGAGGAGCAAGTTGATATTTGTTCCCAAGTTAAGAAGTGCAAGACTAATCTCAGCTTGTCCTATAATGCATGCAATGGTAGGACAATCCAGATCCTTATACTTGACAGGGATCGAATCTGACAGTAGCTCACTAATGTTAGTGGCTAAGAAGAATTTCTTGGGTACATTAGTCTTTCTCTTCTTGGTGCACATCCTTAAGAAATTTTGCATATGATGAGACTTGTTAGATAGCATCAAGAAGTGACATATTTATCTTCACTTGATTAAAGATCTCAATTATCTTATCTAGTATACATTCTGCTTGTTGTTCTTCAGCCTATTTGAAAATAGTACTATAAGTTTGTGCACCTGACTAACTGACTTGTCTTTGTCAGACTCGTCAGATTTATGTAGATTGGAACTAGATGAGGTGGATGCTTGCATGTGGTTGTGCAAAATGAGATTGGATGGCACTGACACTTGATTATCAACTTTCTTTCCCGGCCTCAATGTATGAACAACATTACATTGATTCATTTAATCCTCTTTAGTCATATGAGCTTGACTAGAGTTCTTAGGGTTCGTTACCGGTTGACTAGGCAAAGTCCCTTTAGGCCTTCCACTTAGAGAACTAGCTAACTGACTCATTTGACCCTCTAACTTAAATATGGCTTGTCCCATTTTTGCATGAAAAATGCTAAACTTTTCTCCAATTTGGTCGATTATTGTCAGTAGGGGGACCTTAGATGGAAGGTTATGGAGCTTGGTTGAGAAAGTTGTGTTGATAATTATGAAAATTGGGTATATAATTGGAAGAATTATGATGATGATTGGGAAAATTGGGCTGTAAATGGTTTGACCTTGAGTGGTCATTATTATTTTGGCTCTATGAGAAATTTGAGTGATTCTTCCAGGTAGGATTGTACGTTTGAGCGTAGCGATTGTTATTGGGCCTTGAAAAGGCCGTATTCATCAGCTCAGGACACATTTATTGAGCGTGAAAAATTGGAAACTCCTCAAATATATGGTTCATTGCATGACAGTAAGTACAACCCAGAGTTGAAAATTGATTTGGGCTGACTTGGTTTACATGAATTAGCTTCCTAGTTCTAGAGCTTCTAATCTTCTCATTAGGGAAGCAATTTTAGCTTCTGCAGTGATGGATGATTCAATTGAATGGAGATTCTTTTTGGAGAGATGGGATTTAAATTCCTAGAGTTTTCATTAGTCTTTTCCCTTTGGATGGTCTTTTCAGTTAGAACCTCAAATAAATCTGATTGAGTTTAAACCTGCACAGAAAAAGATAGTTTAAATTTAAAGAATAGAATGTGCAAATGCTCAATGCTACTGCTATAACGAGTGGCTATGCGGGTCGTGATCCACAAGGAGAGATTAGCGATAGAAGCTTTTTGTAAGTTCTCTTTAGTTTATAAAAATTGGTTAAAATTCTTCTTTCAGTTCTTCAAAAGAAAAAAAATAAGTTTTGTTAAATTGTTAAGAAAGTGGTAGATTGAGAAGGTGGAGAAAAATAGAAAATGATTTTGTACAAAAAAGTGAAAAATAATGAATAAAGTTGAGAGATGGTGATGTTGGTGATCTAAACTAAAAATTAAAAGAAAGAAAGTTAAACCCTAAAAATATACTTACCTTTTTGGTGCCTGCTTACCTGTGACCCGTATCGACGATGTACTTTTATTTGAAAGCGAGCGAAGTATGACAAATAGGACCTTCTCTATTCCCAATTTACACCACAAAATGAAGGGGCAAGCTACACTACCATAGGAACGACTATCCATTATCATAAGCCATCAATGGTGCTTGCAAGGGCAAGGCAACTTCAAGGCTATTAGAGTCATTTGGATTTATAAACACAAAAAAAGAAAGCAAACAAAAATAAGAGTAAAGAAGAAAAGAAACTTCGATTTGATTCTAATAACAATGAAAGAAAAGACTTACTTACACCAGTGGTACCCTCAGTACAAGCTTTGCTCTCATTCCTCCATGAAACTCTCCTCTCCACTCAGTTATATAAATAAAACAAAAATTATATAAAAGAAAACAAAAAAAAACTAAGATACAAACTACAGAATAGCCTATTTTCTACTCTCTGCTTGATTCTCCTTTTGCCTCTTGATGTGTAGGGTATTTATAGGGTAAAATAGATAGGAGAGACAAGGGAGGGCTGGCTATTTCTTGAATTTGAATCCTCCTCTTATTTTCAAATTTGATTTGATTTATTCAGAATTTTATGTAAAAATTCAATTTGATTTGCAACTTATTGATATGTGGATTGTTGAATATCACTTAACAATTGATAGTATTAGAAAGAGTGATCAACACAAGAATTGTATTCTTTTAAATTTTCTTTCTGGATCATTTTGAATTATCAGATTTGAGTTTCAGTAGCGAAAGTTATGATTAAAATACTAAATAGTGTCTAGTCTGACTCTGAGTCTAAATTGATTTAAAACTCTAAATTTACTTGGGTTTTCCTCCTTATATCCAATTATGATTAATTCATCTCATCTGTTGATCTTCTCTCTATCTATTTATCCTCTTTAATTTTCAATCTGTCTTCTAGAATTGATAAGATATCTATTTATCTTCAGGGAAATCGATAGGGTTCTCAAACAATCTATTTTTCCCTTGAAATTAGATGATATTATCTTATCTGATATATCTAGTTTTCGGATAGCTTCTAAAATCTTTGAATTAAATTGATCTTCTTGATTTGCTTTATCTTTTGAGTTATTTAGATTTAATTGGATAAATCTGTCATTCTCTCCATTTTCTTTGTTAATTATACTGCATACCACTGAACATAAAAATATATTAAAAAATAGAGTTTTATTTAAAAATAAATAAAGAAGATGTGACATATGTGATACAAAATATACAATGCACGTGCATAATCCCACCCCCACACTTATCTTTTGTTCATCCTCGAGCAAAACAAAAAGAAAAGAAAAACAAAATTGACCTAATATTAACTCAGTTTCGTAGGAATCACGATTGCACTTAGCACGTGCAACAAGTGGTTAAACCTTTAAGTTATCCCTAGAGTATGAGTTTTGTCTTGTGAGAGTTTTCAGTGGATTATACCCACAAAATCTATAAAGAAAGAGAAATAAAGAGTTAGTATTTTCGAAAAGCATTTTGACAAGGAAAAATATTTGAAGTATTATTGTAAGAGTTCAAGTAATCTGTAAGTTATAGGAAAACATAATTTTTTCTTTCTAAACTTAGTCTCTATTCAAAAACTTGTTATCAATCAAGGTAAGGGGTTAAACTTATATTTTTCATCTAGTCTATTACTTTACCCTTAATCATATGCACCTTGTGACCGTGAAATTTTGACTCGGGGTTCTTTAACTCTAACTCTTATGTCTTATTTTCTTTTTTTTTATATTTTTTGTGATATTATTCCTTAGTTTTATTAGGCTTTCTAATCTGTCCATGTGCCGAGTCTTTAGTCGGTGACACCCAAACCGGACAGTTTTAGGGCACCAGGTGAGAAAACACCCCAAGTACTTAATAACTCGAGCAAATAAGGCTAGAAAACTAAGAATTTTATTATATGGACCGCTTTTAGGCGTGAATACTTATGCTTTATGAGGCACAAATATCCAGCTTAATCAGAAGATTTTTGATATATATAATTTACATATTTTTTTTAATAAAGCATAAGAATCTCCGTTTTTGAACTCTAAGTGTGCAAGGGTTATAAAGTTGCATATTTCATCAAGGTAAAAATCAAAACTAAATTACTTTTTCAAGTTTTTTTCCTAACCCTAGAAATCAAACAAGTAATCTTATTTTGACCAAGTATAAGAAATCCTAAGTATGATTTTTCTATTCCTTAAAACTGACTTAATTTCTTACAAAAAATATGTCAAAATACCTCTTTTCAAAAGTTTTTAAAGGCAAAGAAAATATTTTTTATTTTTTTAAATAAAAAAGAAAACCTATGTTATGTTAAAACTCTCACCCACCTATCTCATTCATTGTCCTCAACGAATGCATAAATACATGAAACAGAAAAAAGAGAAAGAAAATATTATTTTAAGGTGGTGGTTCCGGTGATGGTCAGTTGGGCCAAGCGTTCTACCCAATCAAAATAATGTGGTGATTCATAGAACCCACCTTTATTGACCTCCCTAATATGACTAGGATCATGAAAGATCCTATCATGAAACTTATTCCCTTTACATGACCAGTCTTAAAACTCATCACGGAGCCATCATGGTCAATACTTGCGTCCAACAAAAAAATGTGTTTAGGGGGAATGGTTGACTTGGGCTCAAGGGTGATAGGTTTTGTAACCAATACTAACTCGAAAAAAATTAACTTTAGATTCAAGAGTCGGTTTTGATTCAAAAGTTAAGTCCAAATCAAATAATTGAAATTCACTTTTTTTTTCCCATCAATGGAATGTGACTATTCAAAATTGGTGATTCAATTTCTAGATCTACGGGTACGGGAATAAATGTTGGCTCCAAAAATTAGTCCAAATTGGGTGAGGATACTAGAATCAATATAGATTCGAAGATGAAAATTGAATCACAAGATTGGAGATCGGGGTCACATTCACATTCAAGTTCAATCTCATTGAATGAAAAACTTGCCAATTTGTCCAAGATTTGAATTAGTCAAGTTCAAATTTGTGTGATGAAATTGAGTCTTGATCAAAGTCTCCAAGACACCAAGATTCTTCGTTCCTATCAATATAGTTAGAGCAATCAAGAATGGTCGAACATATGTTGGGTAGTGTTTCGTCATTCCTATCTTTCACTGTATTGATATAATGACTCATTTGTGCTTCTGCCTTATCGATAGATTGAAAAAAATTATTTCAGACTGAATCAAGTTTTCCATACTCCTATCTGAGTCCATAGGTTCTTCTTCTTGTTGTGGAACTTAGAACATGAAGTAAGGATCTTAGATTTAAGAGTCTTGTGGGAATTGTGAGTCCACCATTTTCAACTTTCATTCTTGAGACTTAATCATGGCTTTTATACTTTTCAACCTTAGATTTTTCTTCTATTTGTTGATCATGACTAGGAAAATTATAGGCTGAATGTTGGAATGGTGGTAGATAATATGACTCGGGGGAGTTGTATCCTCATTAACTTTGTGAAGAGTAGTGATGATTATTTCAATCTTGTTCATAATATTGAGACTAGGACATGTATTAATCAGATAAGATCAATCCGACACACTAGGCTGGTTAAAGTTATAATACACCGGGTTGGTATTATCCGAGTCAAAAGAGGTTAGGTTGTAATATGGATTAGCATTAAAATTGAAAAAATTGTTATTATAATCCATATCACACAAGAAATATCAAAAACAAACAAACAAAAATAAATAAACACACAAAAGAGAAAAATCTAGTTTAAGTTAGGGTAGATCTTAGACCTAGACGATTCCTAACTGGTGAGACTATCCACGGGGGGCATATTGCAAAATCTTACCATAAGTTAATTGGCCATGTAGGGCCAAGATCAGTGGGAGCTATCCATGCCTAAGTAACGGGCCTAATTATGTCAAGCTACTGTTCTTCGAGGTTTCGCCTCATCAATCCCCAACCTTTGACACCAATTTGGCAAGAGTCAAATTCTAATCAACTTCTGCCTTAGGCCAGTCTCCTATTGAGTCTGAGATGTCCCTAAGGCTAATGTCTACTCAGTTTTAGTTAGATTTGAGTTAGTGAGTAAGGAGATTGCTTGTGGGCTAAGGGAGGGATATGACTTCCCCACCTTATCTTGTTTATAGGACAAGCCTTTAAATCAATTTATTGCAATGTGTACATGAAAAGCAACACTTAAGCAATATAAACAATTCAAAAGTGTTCCTATACTACATGCTATGCACATGTACTTTTGCTCCAGCACTCTTCAATAGTAATGTAAAATGTAAACGAAATAGACACATGCCTAAATGCAAAGTCTAAAATGTTTTTAGCATTTAACAAACAACAATTTACTATTGAGATTAGAAAGTATGTACATTGAGTTACAAGAAAATAAATAGTTGCAGAAATTTAGCTTTGTAATTCAACCAACTTAAAAAAAAAATACAGGTTAGTAGTTCGCTCACATTGCCACATGAATGTAGCAAATCTGAGCGCTTGTAAGCTCTGCTTTCTTGAGCAAAGTCCAGGGCCACTTATATGTCCAATACAGTAAAATATTTTCTTGATATCTACCACTGTATACGAAGAACAGAGAAGAAATTTAACCAAAAATATAAATTTAAAAAGAGAATTACTTACCGTCCCTCCTCGGCAACAGTGCCAAAATTTTATTAAGTTTAAACCTGCATAGAAAAAGATAGTTAAGATTTAAAAAATGAAGTGTGCAAGTGCTCAATGCTATCACTATAGCGAGTGGCTATGCGGGTCTGATCCACAAGGAGGGACTAGCAATGGAAGCTTTTTGTAAGTTCTCATTAGTTCACAAAAATTGGTTAAATTTTTTTTCAGTTCTTTAAAAGAAAAAGGAAATAAATTATGTTAAATTTTTAAGAAAGTGGTAGATTGAGAAGGTGGAGAAAAATAGAATGATTTTGTACAAAGAAAGTGAAAAATAATGAATAGTGTTGAGAGATGGTGATGTTGGTGATCTAAACTAAAAATTAAAAGAAAAAAGTTAAATCCTAAAAAAATACTTACCTTTTCAGCGCCTGCTTGACTTGACTCGTATCAATGATGTACATTTGTTTGAAGGCGAGCGAAGTATGACAAATATGATCTTCTTCATTCCTGATTTACACTACAAAATGAAGGGGTAAGCTACACTACCATAGGAATGGCTATCCATCACCATAAGCCATCAATGACACTTGCAAAGGGCAAGGCAACTTCAAGGCTATCGGAGTCATTTGGATTCACAAATACAGAAAAGAAAAGCAAAGAAAAATAAGAGTAAAGAAGAAAAGAAACTTCGATTTAATTCAAATAACAATAAAAGAAAAGACTTACTTACGCCAGTCTCACCCTCAGTACAAGCTTTGCTCTCATTCCTCCATGAAACTCTCCTCTCCTCTCAGTTACATAAATAAAACAAAAGTTACGTAAAAGAAAATAAAAGAAAACAAACTATACAATAGCTTATCTTTTACTCTCTGCTTGATTCTCCCTCTGCCTTTAATGTGTGGAGTATTTATAGGGTAGAAATGAATAGGAGAGATGAGTGGAGAGATAGGGGAGCTGGCTATTTTTGAATTTGACTCCTCTTCTTATCTACAAACTTGATTTGATTTATCCATAATTTTATGTGAAAATTCAATTCTGATCTGCAACTTATTGGCATGTGGATTTCTGAATATTACTTATTAAATGATAGTATTGGAAAATGTGATCAACATAAGAATTATATCCCTTTAAGTCTTCTTTCTAGAACATCTTGAATCATTAGATTTAAGTTTCAGCAGCAAAAGTTATGATTAAAATACTAAAGAGTGTCCAATCTGAATTTGACTCTAAATTGATTTAAAACTCCAAATTTACTTGGATTTTCCTCCTTATCTCTAAATATGATTGATTCATCTCATCTGTTGATCTTCTCTTTATCCATTTATCTTCTTGGATTTTTAATCTATCTTCTAAAATTGATGAGATATCCATTTATCTTCAGCGAAACTGATAGAGTCTTTAAGCAATCCATTTTTTCCTTAAAATTAGATGATAATATCTTATCTTATATATCCAGTTTTCAGATAAGATACCTTTTAGAACCTTGAATTTAAATTGATCCCCTTGATTTTCTTGATCTTTTGAATTATTTGGATTTAATTGGATAAATCTGTCAATCTCTTCATTTTCTTCGTTAATTATATTATATACTACTGAACATGAAAATATATTAAAAAGTAGAATTTTATTTAAAAATAAATGAATAAAATGTGACGTATGTGATATAAAATGTGCAATGCACGTGCACAATCAAAATCCATCCTTTATTTTCATCCTTTTTCAAGAAACCCCCTTGGCACATGGTTTCCAAGAGGGTCTTGGTTGGGTAGTCTAAACTGTCATATAGAATTTGACATTGTCACCACTTCTCTATGCCATGATGAGCATATTGGACAAGGAGGTTTTTGAAGCGTTCGAAGTACCTCCAAAATAGTTCACTAGGTTCTTATTTAAACTGCATGATGTTCTTCCTAATGAGAGCGGTCTTGTGAATTGGGTAGAATTTCTTCAAGAAGACTTTGATGAAACCATCCCACGATGTGATGGAACCGGCCGTTAAGCTGTATAGCCATTTCTTGGCTAAGTCCTTAAGAGAAAATGGGATGAATCTCAACCTAATAGCATCGTCTACATGGTGTGAGATTTTCATCATTAAGCATATTTTGTCAAATTTCATTATGAAGAAATATGCATCTTCAGACTCTAAGTCATGAAAGTTAGGGAGTGTGTTGATAAATTGATACTTAAGCTTAAAATTGTTGTCATCAATTGATGAAAGTTGGATGCAAGATGGAAGTAAGGTTAAAGATGTCAGTTGAGTCATAACCGGATCTAGTTGGGTTTCTAGCTTGGGAGGTGATGTATTTCTAGTTAACCTAGATGTGTTTGGGTTCTCGACCATGCTTGCATATATAAACACTACCACAAATAAGTTCACCAAAAGTCAAAAAGAAAAAAGCAACCAAGCCTATTCTAAGATAAATTTTGACCTAGACGACTCCTAACTGTTAATTATCCATAGGAGATATACTGTAAAACTTGACTACAAGTTAATCAGGCAGATAATGGGCCTAATTAAGCCAAACCACCAGCCTTCGAGGTTTCACTTCTTAATCTCTGACCTTTGAAAATGATTTGGCAAGAGTCAACTTCTAACAACTTCCCCCTTAGGTCAATCCCTAGTGATTCCCAAATGTCCATAGGGCCAACGTCTATCAGTTTTTAAGTTAAGTTTGGGTTGTGTGTACCTGGAGATTGTTTGTGGGCCAAGGAAGGGTAATGACTCCCCTACCTTATCTTGTATTTAGTTTTTGCCCTTAAGATGATTTAGTGTAAGTGTGCAAGATATAGAAAAGTAACACTCAAAAAGCAAGTAATCACTCAAGAATGTTTCCTAAGCTATATGCTATGCAAACATACCTTATCTCTAGCTTTCTTTAACAGTAATTGAATGAAAATATAATTAGACAAATGCCTAGGAATACAAGTCTAAACATTTTTTTAAGCAATTTCAATCAACCGTAAGGTGATGAAATAATCAAGTATAAAAAACTAAAAATTTAAGAAAGCTTATTTTGCAAAGCAATATGTCCAACAAAAAAGAGTTTTTAGTAGTCCCACAAAATTGTCGCATTTATGCGGCAAAAGATACGTTTTTGCATCCAACTCTTGAAATCGTATTCCCTACTTTCTAGAGCAGGGGCACAGGATTATAAATCTTCTTCTGCATTGCTTGAATTCTCAACCTGAGCTCCTTAACCCTGAAACAGAACACCAAACTTGTCAAATACAAAGAATATCGTTCCCTCCCCAGCAACGGAGCCAAAAATTGATTGCCAAATTAAAATATCGTGTAGCTTAGGGCTAATGGGTCATGTCCACGAGGAGAGGTATGATGCAAGTGTTTTGGTATTTTTATGAAAAACAAGTTTTAGCGTTTATATTTTTTAGAAGAAAAAAAGATTGAGAGTAGATAAGTGATTTAAAGCAAAACTGAAAATTTAGAATAGATTTTGGAAAATATGAGTTTTAAAAAGACTTTGAGAGTGGTTTGATTGTGTTTTTAATATTGGAAAGGATCCGAGCTCACTAATCTTCTACCAAACTACTTACTTTTCTCAAGAAAGTTTTAGTGTCTCACTTTGATCATACGCAAAACAAGAAGTGTTCTTTGAATGTTCAAGTAAAACAAATGAGATGATTTTGTTTTAAAATTAAAACTTTTTCTTGACACAATATTTGAAAAGAGAATGTTAAACCATCAAGCCAAGGAGCAAGAATGGAATACAGATGATTTGAAATAGTTATTTTTTTGAAACAAATGTTTAAAGTTCAAGACCCATCCTCATGTGCCTTCAAGAACAAGCCTTGACTTAGGCATTCCTATGATTCAAGTGGGTTGCTTTCATAAAAACTAATCAAGAGAAGAGGGGTAGAGGAGATTAATTATTAAGCCCTGAAAAATATTTAGTTACTCATAATTGATGTAAAATAATACATATAATTTAAATGTAACATACCGGAGAGTTGGAGAAGAATAGTGGTCCTGAATCTTTATTAAATTACTTTATCCTTTTCTCACCTGTGGCTGGACTAGACTAGAACAAGAATAAAAGAAATTACAAACGTATTGCAACTATCTAACATAGCCTTCAAAAAAAATAAATTTAGATCCTAGTCTTCGTCCCTTTCTTTACAGAAATTTATGGGATTTATAGGAAAAAGTCAAAGGGAGAGGAGTGATCAGTTGCTCCCCCTATATCTCTAACAAAGCCACAGATCCGGGGCTTTGTTCGCAAATCCATGGCCTCGATGTGGCCAATTGACCACATCCAGGGAGGGGAGCTTCATGATTCTCTATTAATTCCTTTTATCCTGTTGGATTTCAGCTTTGATCTTCTAGTTTGACGATTCTTCTATTGATCTTCAGTTAACCAACTGGATCCATGAAAATCTGAGTTTAACCGATCTCCATTTGGTGCTATCTTCCCTGATATGTACTGATCTTCAGTTGGAATTGCATTTATCTTTCAAAATTTTGTCCCAATCATTAATTTACATTTAAACTCAATTAAACAGAATTAAAGTGGGGTTTTGGACTCGTTTCTTTCCCATCTCCCTTAGTAAAGGCTTGCACATTATTTATATAAAAAAATAAAACAAAAAGTAGAGTTTATTATAACAGAAATATGAGAAATATGACAACAAATATGCAATATCAGTGACCAATCATATAAAGGAAAAAGTTGACTTTTAAGCCCAACAAAAAGTCCTCGACAACTCAACATGCTGAGAGGAATAGCGTGGCTAGCCCAACTTAAACGATAGTTGGTAAAGGCATATCAAACCTGTTGATAGCTTAAGATTTTCTAAAAAATCCTAAAGGACCTGATCCTGCCTTTCCCACCAAAGTCTCCTACCAATTCTCATCCATGGAATGGCAGGACCACAATATGCTGTATTCATTTTCTCATTGAGATAAATCGCAGATCAGAACTATTATGTTCAAAGCTCATATCTCTGACAGTAAAACCTTTTGAATATCTCTGACAGATCTTTCTAATATCCCCAGCGGATCAAACTCTACTTGTCATTCTCTTTAATAGAATGATAGGTCCACTCAAATTATTGTTATGTTCAAACACCTTTAACAGTAAATGAATCTTTGTCAAGTTAACATCACACCTCTAACAAGTCATTTCAAAATTCCCAGCGATGATTTTGTCACGTACGCTTCGGACAAAATCTCCTTCTAATTCCCCAGCAAAAAATTGGGTTAATGATTACCTCTGACAACTTTTTAGGGAACAGTCATCTCCCTATTGAATCCCTATAAATTTTTTATGTCACGTTAATAATTACCTTTGACATCTTAGAAAATGTTAAACTCTCTATAATCTCTCATAGGTTTCATTTTCTATCTTCCCAGCGAGTTTCTAATAAATTCCTCTTTGAGTCTATTATTACCCTTTTCAGTCTCCTAGTGGACTCTTCAGTTGTCACGTTAACATTATATCTCTGATAATTCTTTCAAATATTTCTCCAAGGAAATGCTAATTTTCCCACAGAAGTTTATAATCAAATCACATTCCCCAATTGAATAACACTTTTTATCGTCATGTCTAATCATCACCTTTGAACGGCAGAAAGCTGAGCTTGGTGGCCTCTTAATCGGTTATGTCCATATTATCTCTGAACTGACAAATAGCCAAATCTCATCTTTCAGTCTGATAGGGACTACTCTTTTTGTCGTCATGTTTAGTTAATCACCTCTGTATGGCAGGGCTCTAAGTCTGGTAACTCCTAGTCAGTTATGTCAAGGTTATCACCTCTGAACTTACGGGTGCCTAGATCTCTTTCCTTTTATAGTACTCAAACTGTCATATCCAGTTAACCATCTCTGAACAGGTAAGTCCATAAGCTTGTTCTCCTTTTCCCCGTCAGGGCCAGGAGTTCTGATGTCAAGTTAATATGACTACCTCTGAACAGCGAATTGCGAGCCTGATATCTCTTAGTTGGTCATGTCCAGTTTATCACATCTGAACCGACGGGTACCCAGATCCAATTCACCCTTGTAGTCCTCAGTGGACTAGCTGCTAATTTAATACGACTACCTCTGGCAGCGGATTTAAAAATTTAGCGTGGCTTAGTATATTATGTCCAGTTCATCACCTCTGAATCCGAGTTTGGTAATCTCTATTCGGTTATGTTCAGTTTGTCATCTCTAAACTGATGAATACCCAATCTCACTCTTTTTTGTCGTTATGTCCAGTTCGTCACCTCTGAATGACAAAATTTCATGTCTGGTGATTCCTAATCAGTTATGTCCAGTTCGCCACCTTTGAACTGACGGATGTCAAGATTTAATTTTTTTTGGTCCAGTAAAGACTTTTTCTTCACTATTATGTCCAGCTTGTCACCTCTGAACAGTGAACCTTTTATTTTAGTGATTCCTAATAGATTCCTAAATCTACCTCTTTTATTCCCTAATGGATTCTCATATTTGACTGATTTTATCATGTTCTTAATATCTGAATGATTTCAGTCACAATTGTAATCCCTTCGGGAGTTCTACTTGGTTAATTTTCACCCTTTTTTAGTTCTTTTAAAGAACTTGTGTACCAAATTTTCTCTACAAGAGACTCATATTGCCTATGGATAATTGTACAAGCAAATAAGGAAGAAGACATTGAGAAGAACAAATAAGGCAAAAGCAAATATTTTATTCATTCAAAAGAAGAGATTCATTAAAGATACATTAAACTTGTCTCTTATATGATCTGAGCTTATTCTCAAAAGAAGACAATTTTTTTCTTATTCTCTTCAGCCTTGGCGAGAGCATGAGACTTCAGATCTTCTTGATTAAAAGCCATTAGTCAAGCCAAGCGAGCCCGAGTCTCCGCTATCGTCGCTTTCTTCTCTAGCTCCAGCTTAAGGAGTTGATCATCTGGGAGTTCAGCTGTCCTACCGGAGCAGTCTCCTTCGTAGGCACCGACCCAGCTTTAGATATGAGAAAGTTGACCTTTTTTTATCATTGCCTCCGCTTTTTCAAGTTGTTCATTGGTATCGACAAGTGCATTGTTGGAAGCATCAATTGCATCGAAAATCTTGACCTTTTTAGCCTCCGGAGATTTCAACTCGTTGGACGCTGCTTCCATTTTTTGCATCTCTGCATAAGTGTTCTGCATATATTCAGAGATATTCTGGAGCTCCTTTTCAATGAAGGGAGTCAAATTTGAGCTTTTCAGGTGACACCACTCGCCCACATCTTCCTCGAAATCTTTCACTATTTGCTCCAAGGAGGTAGCTTGATCAGTTCCCTCAAAATCTTTGAGGGTTTCTATATTCTGAGTGAGGACCACCTTCAGAAACTCAAACGGACTGGTCGAACCTTTCAACGCTAAAGAGATGCATCGCTTTAAACCCTTGTAGAAGGTGTCGATCATCTCCGCCACGAATTTCTTCTCTACTTCTATCACCCCGAGCGACTGGGTGAGCCCTGAAGAAGAAGTCTCTGTGATATTGGTGATCATAATCATTGAAGGCATTGCAGGGGCAGCCGTCAGCGGAACAGGAGATGCAGGCAGCAGTCGAGGAGGAGTTTTCATAGAGACTAGCGTACTAGCTACAAGAGAAGTAGGGCTGGTAATCATTTGGTCAGTCTGGCTCATCAACAAGTATTGGAGAGTTTGGGCTGGTAATCACATTCAAGCCAGTAGTAGTTGGAGCTAAATGTATGGTAGGAATGAAGACCGGCCCACTGGTGAGCTCAAGTTCAAGCCCAATCTACTCCATAACTGGCATGGTGGAAGGAGCAAACGTTACCTCGTCGGTTGCCATCAATCGTCAATAGACAAGGGTTCATGTTGAATGGTGCTGTGATAAAGGACATCGATCCCCGCAATACCTGGTATGATGAGAGTAGTTACGTCCTCCTGAGATGGCCCCGTGATCGAAGCATCCAACGCAAGGGTTTCTGCACAAGCTCTGAGATGAAAAATAGCATATGAAAATTGATTGGTAGACTCTTATGATCATTACCTAAAAGAGTTGAGGTGTCAACAGTAGCAACCTCAGTGCTGATCATCATAGCTTAGGCAGTCTCAGTGTAGGTAACCCATAAGGAAGTAGCCTCAGCAAAAGCTGTGTCAGCCGAAGATACCTCGACGGTAGGAACTCCAAGAGAGTTCACCTTGCTACATATCACGTCCTCTAATATAATTTTAGGAGGCATAACACTCTTAGCAACAATGATTTCAACAAGGGCCTCCCCGATAGCTATTTCCCCGACACGTGGCTCGATGATCAATCTTCTTTCTTCAGGGATCTCTAGAATCCCTACCTCCTCGGTTTCATCTCCCTAGGTGGTGACCTCGCCCTTTTCAAAAGTAGTGGCAGCCTCACCAGAAGGCCCAAAATCAAGCTCTTGGTCTCCAAGGCCTTCACAAATAAAGTATGTCGCCTCATTCCCCTCTTTATAGTGGAAGAGATCAAGTTTTTTTTATTCTTCACCAAGAGTTTCCTTGCCTACATCCGAGATTAATAAACAAAAGAATTAATCACGGAAGTAAAAAGGATAAACAAAAATGGTATGAAGAAAATCAAGCTTATCGGGAACCTGAGTAGGCTTCCTCTAAGTCCCTCTTTGACTAGGCAATCTGATGATTAAAGGATTGGAAGGAGGGACTTTTGCCACCGACTTGCTCTCTACAGCAGTAGAAAACTTCTGAGTATCTCAACGAGCCCTCTTCACCACTTGCTTCTTGAGAGACTCTCTACGAGCAAGCTCTTTCTCAGTAGGTTCCTTACGAGTAGGCTTCTTTTGCTCAGGATCCTTCGGCTTTCACTTGAAGTGCATGTGAGGGTTTTCTTCCTTTTTCCCTTTCTCAAGCGGAGCTTTGCCTGCTCCACTAAGAGCTTCTTGAGTAGCTCCACCACCAACAACATCCTTAAAGGAGGACTCTCGGCATCTGAAGCTTCACTTTCAACCTCATCCAAGAATTCTGGGAGGCCTGAGACCCTACTCGCTTCCCTTCGGCAAGCTCTATCGCTTTCTGCCTCCATTTAAAAATGAGCTTGATCCCAGACAAGTTGATATTGAACCCTAATGGGTTGGAGTTTGAAACTTTGTACCACTGGCAGAACCCTAATGACATCAGAAGGTTATGAGTTCTAAATGGCATACAGAACTGGGGCTCGGTGCAACCGACGATAAAGTGTCTCTAGGCTCTTGCATCATCGATCAAGCTACCCATGAATACTTAGACAGTTGTTGGGATTGCTGACATAGAGTTGGTTATACCTGAACTGGCGAGCAAAGTGGCTGGGTGCATATGGCTCTAGATAGCATATATCCCCACATAGATATACCAAGTGGGATGGCCTGATACTGACCAACCTCTTGAATATACCTTGTTCAATTGAAGAATTCGCATCCTCGACATCATGGAACTCTTCGCCGTATCCAGCGCTTGGAATGTAAAGGAAACATCAAAAGAGATTGTACATGTCGTAGCGACGTATCAGCTTTTGTACCCTGGCTATATAAGGTTGCTCTCATTGCAATTTCTCGAGTCGGCATAGATGCGCAAAACGAATGTCCTTCGGTGGATCTTCTCCCGGTTGAATGATGGCGGGACAATGCAACGCGAACCATGGTGGATGCAGCAGACCGTGGTGGGAAGCAGTCCACTGGGTTTGCCATGAGCGACCTGAATTGCAGGGAAGAGCACCCACGATAGGATCCATCATGCGGAGGAGACAGGACTACGCATTTCTTTAGCCAGACTGATAAGAAGCTGGCAAGAAGGGCTTTCTTGTACATAAGTTGGCTCGCCTAGTGGTGAAAGCTCTAAAACTTATCACCTTTTTCATAGATGCCATCAGTTTCATCTAGGACGACGTCTTCATGTCCACTAAATACCATCACCCGGATGATATCATCATCCGATATTAGAAATTGCAGTTCCTCTGGGGCACCATTGATTGGGGAAAAATAGAGATATGTTTATCATTAAAATATTAAGATCTTTATCAAGTATAGATTAAGAAAAATAATTAAAAAGTGTTTAACCTAGTTGCTTATCATAATGAGTCTTCTAGAATAAAAATTGGAGTAAGCATGCATATGATTTAATTCAATTATCTACTAGACATCAGATGTAATGGTGGTGACATCTTAGCAAGCTATGAGAAAAAATCTAACTACACATGCTTAAAAACTAAATTAAGAAAATATGTAACTTAGCACGTGCATCAAGCCGTTAAACCTCTAGGTTAACTCTAGAAGACAAGTGTTGTCTCGTGAGAATTTTCAGTGAATTACACCCACAAAATCCATAAAAGAAAGAAATGCAAAATGTTAGTATTTTCAAATTTCCATTTTTGAAAGAGAGAAACTATTTGAAATATTTTTGAGGAAATCCAGTAATCTATAAGTCTTAGGATCACCAAATTATTCATTCCTATACTTAGTCTCGATGCAAATATTTATTATCAATCTAGGTTAGGATTAAAACTGAATTTCTTACTTAGTCTATTATTTTACCATAAGTCATACGGACCTTTGTGACCGTGAATTTTTTTAACTCAGGATTCTTTAACTTCAACTCTTATGACTTGTATATTAATATGTGTGTGTGTGTGTATTGCAGAAGTTTGAAGTATTACCACTTCGTTGCCCTTTAAGCACTTCTTTTTTCTTTTTTAATATGTATAACTCATCTTTTTTTTTGTAAGTATCAAAGCTTCTTGAGGCCCTAATACCTAACTAATTGATTATTAGATGTGCTAATACATATAATATATTTATATATATTTTTCTTTTTTTCTCAAACTTACCTAATTACCTTTCACGTAAATACTACGGCTTTCTTAAGCCAAAGCACCTAACTAATCAATAATTAGATATTTTATTTTATATATATATTTTCTAAAACACAAGAGTCTTTGTTTTGAATCCTAAGTTTGTAAGTGTATAAAGTATGCATATTTCATCAAAGTAAAAATCAGGACTAAATTACTTTTTTAATTTTTTCTCTTAAACCTAAAAAATCAAACAAAATAATCTTATTTTGACCAAGTATTAAGAAATCTTAATTATAATTTTTCTATTCCTTAAAATTAACTTATTTACTTATAAAAATAAATCAAAGTATTATTTTCTCTTTCAAAAAGTTTTTAAAAGAAAAAGAAAATTTTGTTAGTATCTACCTAACATATTTTAGTATGTTAGTGAACCCTCCCCCACACCTATCTCATGCATTATCCTCAATGTATGAATGAAATGCATAAAATAAAATATAAAAGAGGTACACCTATAGAGCTATTTAGGTCTATTCACTCTAGCTCGCTTTTCATCATTCTAATGTATCCCTTTAGTGGTGAAATTGGAGAGATCAATCTTTTTATCATTTTAGCTCTCATCCTCTCCAAATTGTTCATCACTTTGCTCTTCCTCCTCCTCTTCTCTCCACCACTCTTTACAAATTCATCATCGTTATCACACAATATTATTGGTGCAAAATGAATACCTAGGAATATGAGCTCATCCCCATGCATCTCCTCAAAACTTTAATTAACTATATCTTTTAGAGGTATGTAACTAACCAAGACATCCCTAATCGAATCATCCAAACAGTTAAGTTCATCTTCAAAAAGGTTTTCAAAACTTTGATCAATTTCAGGTTCTTGATAATTGCACCCAATTATAGGATAGGATGTAAAAGATGATAGAGTAGGGTAGGGATAGTCATGATAATTTGAAAAAGAGGTTGATGGATGGAAAGATGATCTTGACCTATCAAATGAATTGTAACCAAATGAATTTAGATAGGCCATGGGGAATATTTTTTTAATGATTTTTACACAAACAGGAAAGAATTTAGGTAGAAACCAATGTATACTGTTCCCTCCCCAGCAACGGCGCCAAAATTTGATTCGAGGCAAACAAAGATATGGTTAAGAGATAGAAGGATGTTATCTGGATGAATGTGTATCTTTGTCTTCCACAATATATCCGCGATAGTTAGGGCTAAAGCGGGTTGAACCTCATAGAGAGATGTGATAGAACCTTTTCGATACTATTGTTTTCTTATTATCTTCTCTGTTGTTAGAACTTAGAAATAGAAAAGATGGAGTGTATTAGGAAAAGTGTTAACCTAAAAGAAAAGTTCATAACTTACTAATAATTGAACATTATACATGTTAATGCTAGATAGATAATTACTTCACTTCAAATCCTAAACATGATATTTTACTACAAGATCAAGTAAGATACATAGGACAGAAACTAGGGTACGGGTTGAAATAGCACTAACCAAGATGTAACATTATAATATTAAGATTGTCGGTCAAGTATAGAGTAAGAAAGATCATTAGAAAGTACAAACAAGTCTTGAACCCAAACACTTATTAAAGTTGAATATTAAAATATCAAGATCTTTATCAAGTATAGATTAAGAAGAACAATTAAAAAGTGTTTAACCTAGTTGCTTATCCTAATGAGTCTTCAAGAATAAAAATAGAGTAGGCATGCATATGGTCTAATCCGGTTATCTACTAGACATTAGATGTGATGGTAGTGATATCTTAGCAAGCTATGAGAAAATATCTAGTTACTCATGCTTGAAAACTAAATTAAGAAAACATGTAAAAGAAAGCATATAAAGAAAGCAAATAAATATTAATAAAAAAACTTGAAAAGAAGAACAAAAGAATCTTGTTTATTGAGCTATCACCATCAATTACAAGAGCCTCCTCTTTCTTTATAAAGCTTGAATTAGAAGTAGAATTAGAACTAGATCTAGAAACTATAAAAGAAATTTGGAGAAGAGATTAAAAGAAAAATCCTAAGTTATGATCTCTGATGTGGAGATGCTTGATTATGAGAGATTTCAGCTCTATAAATAGACCTCAGAGCTAATCACAATAGGATACAAATTAGAACGTTTAACTCAATCCTAATTCAATACGGGAATTCAATTTTACAGCAAGTTGTTGAGTTTTTTTACTGAATATGACTCATCAGACGAATGAATTTGATAGAGTGGTAAATAAAGAATTGTATACCTTTAAGTTCTCTTTTTGTAACATCTTGAATCATCAGATTTGAATATCTATAATGAAAATTATGATCTGAATACTAAAAGTTGTACAGTGTAAACCCGAGTCTGAATTGATTTTAAACTCCATTTAATTTGAATTATCCTCTTTATCTCCATTAGGATTAGCTTTATCATATCCATCTTCTAGAAGTATATCTTTTGATTTTGAATTTGAATTATGAAGATGATGATATATGCTTTCCTCCTCTTGATTTCAAATTGATTTAAATTGAAACTCAAAATTAGATAGAATTATGGATAAAATAAAGCTTCTTGTATCTTTATCTTCTCATTTAAGTAACTACATATCATAATCAAAAGAGAGTTAATTGCAATGTTAAAGAAAGAATAATTAAGGATAAATGTGCAAATATGATGATAATAATACAAAATTGAGATACAGTCAGCCATTCAGAACAGGGAATCGGTAATCTGCCCAAACCTTCATCCCATCACAATCCCTTGAGCGTTGTGGATGTCCATGAAAATGTAAAAATGACACATCAACTCCCAATACGTCTCAAATATCTCTAGGTCATCCTTCTCCAACTGCTCCAATTTCGTCGTGCAAGGGAAATACTTCGCATATGGCATCAAACCCATCAGGAGATTGACACTTCCCACATGTCATGCAGTGCCAATCCTAATTTATCGACAGGAGTGAAGAAGGTCCCTGAAGCTGGACAGTACAGTTCGAAGATGGCAAAGAAGTTGGACACACTTATCTCGATCTCATGATAGGTTGCCCTAACCGCCTCGTAGAGTCTAAGCTTCTTCAGATTCGCTTCGAAGTGCTTCAAGACATAACGTTAAATTCTTACATCACGGCTTTTGAGTAGGATGTACCCAGCCAGGAGCCCTAAAATCTATCGTCGGGTAGTTGCCTTGAACCTTGATAAACTGGTTGAGGAACGTCTGAGCCATCGCCAGATTTTCCCCAACCGGGATGTCTTGACCTATTCTCTCAAGATGCATACCAATCACAGTCCTAGGCAATCCAAAGGGGTTATAGCCACTGGGTGTCAGGACCCCAATATGTACTGAATTTATGGATCGGGTCACAAACCATTTCATCTTCCGTGATGTCTTACCGATTGGAAGAATGAAAGAGAGAAGTGTTGCTTGCTTGATGGAAGATAGTATTTTTCATCATCGATAGTAAAAATCCAGTGACCCTCCCCAGTGAGAAGTTATTGGTCAGTATCTGGTGTCGCATCGCCGAACATGAAATCCGGTTTCCTATACACAACCCTGTTGTGATCTTCAATTGGATCGGTGGTCAAAACACTCCTCGTAACACGCTCATCAGCTGCGAGAAGCAGAGCATCTCTTTCATGCGTGCTCCTATCACTGAAGAATGAAGCTTGACCCTAGAATTAGAAGTGCGTACTCCCATCCATTCCTCTTACAGACCCGAATAAGCTGTTTGATGGTCCCGATACGTAGTATACTGCAAGACAGCAAAAACAAGCATGTTAGTACTCGAAAAAAAATAAACATGCAAAAGTCTTTAGTTGTGCCTAGTAAGCTAGTCTTGCCCCAAACGGCTAAGTCATAGCTTCACCTATAAGGCAAGTTAGCCTCGCCCCAAAAATTTAAGGTATAGCTTCGCCTGTGAGGAAAGTTGGCCTCGCACCAAAAGGCTAAGGTATAGCCTCACCTGAGAGTTGACTTCGCCTGAGAGATGTCAAATAGACTAAAATGTCTTAACTTCACCTGAAGTATTGAGTTAGTTTCGCCTGGAAGCTTGAAAAATAGCTTCTCCTAGAAGCTTGAAGAAGAAACCTTTGGTTTCCAATTTTGGCGTGCAGAATTAAAGGAAAATTCAATCCCTAAAAGCGATCATAGAAAGCCAAAATCAAGAGATATAAACTCCCTAAGATCACCAATTTTGGGTGAGTTTTAACTAATCAATGATGAAATAACAATGATTGACAGAAAGAGATCAAAGATATCTAAAATAGGTCAAGACCTATCGGCTTTTGGGGGTTCAATGGCTGGAAGAGCGGCATCCGCCGCCTCAGATGTGTCAACCTCTTTGCCTGGACGTTGTTTGGATGTCATGAGATCTCGTTTGAAGAGATGTGAAGAGTGAAACCCAAAGTTTGTGTTCAAATACGAAGAAGAGGAAAAGAATCCTTTTAGCTTTGCCTAAAGATGAAAAGAGAATGTGATTTTTCTAAGGACTATAAAAAGTCCTATTTATAGGTCCCATGGCCTAACTTCGCAGCTGCCTCTTCAATTCTGAAGTGTAGGCGATGCTAAAGTACTCAAGTGCTTCGCCTAGAAAAAGGGTTAACCCTCGTTTCAAGCACATTCGAAGCTAAACACAAAATGTGTTTAATAGCGCTAGCAGTTTAGCTTCACTTTGCAAGCGAAGTTATCCCAGAAGGGCTCTAGCAGTAAGGCTATTCAGCCATGAAGTGAAGTTAAAATCCAATTAGCTTCGCCTACCATAGTCTCGCCATGAAGGCAAAGTTAGACCCACATTTTTGTGGCCTTTTCTTCAAAAATCAAATCAGCATGCTTCAAACTGGTTTGAACACCCAAAGTAATTCAAAGTATTTTGAAATTCGAACCATCCCATTGTAGATTTACGAAAACTTTGAAGGGGGTTTTGTTGACACTCTAAAAAGATAAATTCTCAGATAGCTTTTTAACTAGTCTGAACGATATCTAAACTTGTTGACATTTACAAAAGACGAGTTGCGGACAAGATGATGATCAGTTTTTGCCTATCCTCAAGGGACAAAGCAATGATTCGAGCCTTACTGATTCAGTGAAGTAGACAATAAGCTAAGTATTGTCTTTGAAGAGGCCTATGAGGCTACTAGTTCAACACTTAACCACGCATGAACCCAAAGGGATAACTTCGCTTGAAGCTTTACAGCCTTGTTAAAGGGTTAAGTTTCTAGCTTCGCACAAAGATCTTCAGATCTTCTTAAAGAGCTAACTTGTACATTGCCTGAAGCTAATTTTAATTTTATTTGAAGCTAATTCCAGCTTCGCCTGAAGCTTTATGCTAGCTTCACATGAAGCTAAGTCTAGCTTTAACTGAAGTTAATTGATATCTTCATTTGAAGCTTTACTCAGCCTTGCCTGGGGGCTTGCCAAGTCAGCAATTGACCAATTATTAGTAGGTTAACTTCACTACTTTGTGGGATTAATACCACTTTAAGTGAGCGGTTATACCCGCCCACTTTGTCCCACATTAAGTGGAGACAGCCTGAAAAATGGCTATTGAATAAGCTCGCACGAACCTATGTAGCTTCGCGTGAGGCCTATATTTAGCTTCGCATGAAGCTTTGTAGTCTCACGCGAAGCTCACAATAGCCTTGGGCGCAAGGCTAGCAGACTATTTCAGTCTTGCTGAAACATAGGGGCAGTTAAACTCTTGAGAGCCCATAAATAGCTCATTCTTGTGGTGAGCTCGGGGCAGCATTTTGGTAGCACTTTAGACAAAATTTTGATAAGAGAAAATTTTAGAGCTTTTGCAAATCAAGAGATCATTCTCTAACTTTTAAGTTTTTACAGACCTAGTTCTCTAATCTCAGGGTGCTAATTCCTTACGATCTTCCACTCTTAAGGAATTTTTAGAACCAGGGGAGAAGAAAATCCCAAAGACTCGATCGCTCGCAGTCAATGGAACAAAGTGGTCGCGCGCTAGCCAGACTTCCACCGGTATACTTTCTCAGAAATCTTAGTAGAAGATTGTTGTAATTTTCTTGTTTAATTACTTGTAATTTTCTACAACAATTTTGTATGTTTTCTCATACTTCAAATCCATGGAAAGCAGTGTTCTTGAGTCCAAAGGACAACACCCAATAGCAATAGATTCCCCAACCAGTAGTGAAGACTTTTTTGTCTTCGTCTGGTGGGTATTTTTCATTGATTTGCAAAAGTAAAAACTTACAAATTATTGTAGAAATTACAAGTAATTAAACAAGAAAATTACAAAAATCTTCTATTGAGATTTCTGGGAAAGTGTGTCGGTGGCAGTCTGGTCAGTGCACGACCACTTTGATCCATTGACGAGACGAGTGATTGGGTCTTAAGGATTTCCTTCTCGCCTGGTTCTGAAATTTCTTAAGAGTGAAAGATTGTAGCGAAGTAGCACCCCGAGATTAGAGAACAGGTCTTTGAAAACTTAGAAATTTAGAGAATAATCTCTTGATTTGCTAAAGCATCGGAGGTTTTCCTTCTCAAACTCTGAAAAGTCTTTCTCCAAAATTTTGCCCAAAAGCTCAACCTCTCTGCCTTTTTCTCCTCGCCTCTTTTATACCTCTTTGCCACCCCAAGCTCATCTAAAAATGAACTATTTATAGGCTCTCAGGGGCGTAACTGTCCCTAAAATTCAGCATGACTTGTAACAGTCTATTAGCCTCACGCCCAAGGCTATTATGAGCTTCACATGAGGCTACAAAGCTTCATGCGAAGCTAAATACAGGCCTCACGTGAAGATAGATAGGTTTGTGCAAACTATTTATAGCCGCTTACCCAGTTGTCTCAACTTAACGTGGGACGAAGTGGGTGGGTGTAATCGCCTACTTAAAGTGGCACTAGCCCTACTAAAGCAGTGAGGTTAACTCACTAATAATTAGGTCAATTATTGACCCGGCAAGCTCTCCAGCAGGGGTGAGTAAAGCTTCAAGCAAAGATATTGCAATGCTTCAGGTGAAGCTAGAAATAGCTTCAGGTGAAATTGAAAATTAGCTCTCTAGG
This sequence comes from Agave tequilana, assembly GCA_038442645.1. NCBI lineage: Eukaryota > Viridiplantae > Streptophyta > Magnoliopsida > Asparagales > Asparagaceae > Agave > Agave tequilana. Next base: position 92,389 of record JAVJIF010006378.1, on the reverse strand, counting down.
GTGTTTTGAAGAGCTTCATGCGAAGTTATCATGGGGCTTCAAGTGATGCCTGAATTAGTTTTAGGCGAAGCTTATCACAAAGCTCAGGTGAAGCTAGAATCTTAGCCCTTTAACAAGGCTATAAAGCTTCAAGCGAAACTATCCCCTTGGATTCATGCGAGGCTAAGTGTTGAACTGACTTAGCCTCCTAGGCCTGCTTAGGCCCCTTCAAAGGCACTACTTGATATACTGTCTGCTTCACTCGATCAGTAAGGTTCGATTCATTACTTTGTCCCTTGAGGATGGGCCAAAATTGGTCGTCAGCTTGTCCGCAACTCGTTTTTTGTAAATGTCGACAAGTTTAGACATCGTTCAGATCGGTTGAAATTTTATATGGGAGTTTGTTTTTTTTAAAGTATCAACAAAACTCCCTTCAAAGTTTTCATAAATCTACAATGGGATGGTTTGGATTTTGAAATACTTTGAATTGCTTCGATTGTTGAAGAAAAGGCCACAATGGATTTAGCTTCACCTTCGTGGTGAAACTATGGTAGGCGAAACTAGTTAGATTCTAGCCTCACCTCATAGCTGAATGGCCTCGCTGCTGGAACTCTTCTGGGCCAACTTCGCTTGCAAAGTGAAGCTAAACTATTAGCTTCGCCATTAAGCACTTAGTGTTTAGCTTCGCCTACGCTTAAAGCGAGGGTTGCCCCTTTTTCGAGGTGAAGCACTTGAGTGCTTTAGCTTCGCCTACGCTTCAGAATTTGAAGTGGCAGTTGCCACACTAGGCCGTGGAGCCTATAAATAGGACTTTTACAGTTATTTTAGAGAAATCACTTTCTCTTTTCATCTTCAAATGAAGATAGGAAGACCCTTTTCCCACCTTTTTGTGTTTGAATAGACACCTAGGGTTTTCACCCTTCATATCTCTCCAACCGAGATCTCATGGCATCCCACCAATGTCAAGCGAAGAAGTTGATATTTCTGAGGTGGTGGAGGCTACTCCTCCAGCCATTGAACGGCCTATAGCCAGTGAGCTTTGACCCCACTTTTTTTATTGGTAAGACTCACCCAAAATTGGTGATCTTAGGGAGTCTATCTCCCTTGATTTGGGCCTTACATGCCTTTTTAGGGATTGAATTTCTCTTTTATTTCGCATAGCGAATTTGAATATCAAAGGTTTCCTCTTCAAGCTTCCAGGCGAAGCTATTTTTTTAGGCTTCCTGGTGAAGCTAAGACTCGTTAGTCAGGCAAAGTCAACTTTTAGGCGAGGCTCTGCCTTAGCCTTTTGGTGCGAGGCTAGCTCGCCTTACAGGTGAAGCTAAGCCTTAGCCTTTTGAGGCGAGGCTAGGTTGCCTTATAGGCAAAGCTATGTCCTAGCATTTTGCGGCAAAGCTTGCTTGTCTTCAGGCTTTTGGGTCGAGGCTAGCTCTGTTAGGCACAGCTAAAGGCTCTTGTATGTTTGTTTTCTCCGAGTACTAAAATGCTTTCTTTTGCTTCCTTGCAGTACACTATGCATTAGGGATCAAACAGTTTGTCTGGGTCTGTAAGAGGAATGGATGGAAGTATACACTTCCAGTTCTAGGGTCAAGCTTCACTCTTCAGTGATAGGAGCTCATCGGAAAGAGACGCTCTGCTTCTTGCAGCTGATGAGCGTATTACTAGGAGTATCTTGACCACCGCCCCAATTGGAGATCAGAATCAGATAGTGTACATGAAACCGAATTTAATGTTCGGGGATGCGGCACCTGATTCTGACCAACAACTTATCGCCGGGGAGGGTCAGTGGATTTTTACTATTGAGGGCGAGAAATATTATCTTCCATCAAGTAAGCAGCACTTCCTTCTTTCGTTCTTCCAATCAGTAACGGCGCCATGGAAGATGAAATGGTTTGCGACCCAGTCCACGATTCGGTACATATGGGTATCTTGACACCCAATGGCTACAATCACTCTGGATCGCCTAGGGCTGTACTTGGTCTGCATCCTGGGAGAATATGTCTAGACATCCCAGTTGGAAAAAAAATCTGGCGATGGCTCAGACGTTCCTCAACCAGTTAATCAAGGTTCAAGGCAACTACCCGATGACAGATTTTAGGGCTCTGGGTTGGGTACATCCTGCTCAAAAGCCGTGGTGGTGAGGAATTTAACATTATACATCTTGGAGCACTTCAATGCGGATCTGAAGAAGCTCGGACTCCACGAGGTAGTTAGCGCAACTTATCATGGGATTGAGATAAGCGTACCAAACTTCTTTCCCATCTATGAGCTGTACGGTCCAGCTCAGGGACCTTCTTCACTTATGTCAGCAAATTAGGATTGGCACTGCATGACATGTGGGAAGTGTCTAATCTCCCGATGGATTTGATGCCATATGAAGAGTATTTCCCTTGCATAATGGAATTGGAGCAGCTGATGAAGGATGACCCAGAGATATTTGAGACATATCGAGAGTTGTGTCATTTTTACATTTGCATAGACGTCCACAACGCTCAAGGATTGTGAATGGGATGAAGGTTTAGGCAGATTACCTATTCCATATTCTGGATGGTGCCTCGGAGGAAGTTCAATTCCCAATATCGGATGACGATATCATCCGGGTGATGGTATTCAGTGGATATGAGGATGTCGTCCTAGATGAAGATGATGGCATTTTTGAAAAAGGCAACAAGTTCAAGAGCTTCCACTACCAGGCGAGCCAACCCATGTCCAGAAAAGCCTTCTTGTCGGCTTCTTATCGGTCTGGCTGAAGAAATGTGTAGTTTCATGTCCTTCGCATGACGGAATTCTATCATGGGTGCTCTTTCCTGACATTCTACTTGCTCACAGCAAACCCCTTGGACTGCTCCTCGCCATGGTCTGCTGTATCCAGTGAGGTCTTTGGACATTGATGGAAGCTTTTGCAGGCCGCCAACTATTAAAGAGGCAAGGGGCAAGTTTTACCCGATGACAGACCTTGCCCCAGGGTGGAGATGCCCCATACATAATTGATGGCTTGGTTCGCATTGCGTTATCTTTCCATCATTCAATCGGGAGAAAAGCCGCCGAAAGATATACGTTATGTGCATCTTTACCGGTTCGAGAAATCATAATGGGAATGGACTTATATAGCTGGGGCACGAAAGCTGATATGTCGCTATGACATGTACAGTCTCTTCTGATGTTTCCCTTTCATTCCAGGCGCTGGATAAGGTAAAGAGTTCCACGATGTCAAGTATGGGAGATCTTCACTTGGACAAGGTGTATTTAAGTGGTTGGTCAGTATCAGACGATCCCACCTAGTATATCGATGCGGAGGTATATGCTATCTGGAGCCATATGTACCCAGCTGCTTTGCTCATCAGTTCGGGTATGACAAGCTCTACATCGGTAATCCCAACCCCTGCCTGGCATTCATGGGTAGCTTGATCAATGGTGCAAGAGTCTGAAGATACTTCATCATCTGCTGCACCGAGGCCCGATTTTGTATGCCACTTAGAACTCCTAACCTTCTGATGTCATTAGGTCTGCCAGTGGTATAAAGCTTCAAATTCTAACCCGTTAGGGTTCAATATCAATTCATATGAGTCCAAGCTTATTTTAAGCGACTGAAGCAGAAAGCGATAGAGCTTGACCAAAGGAAGCGAGTTCTGGTCCTGGGCCTCCCGAAATTCTTAGCTGAAGTTAGTAGTGAAGCTTCAGATATCGAGAGTCCTCACTTTGAGGATGTTGTTGGTGGTGAAGCTGCTCAAGAAACTCTTAATGGAGCATGCGAAGCTCTTAGTGAAGCAAGAGAAGAGGAAGAAGACTTTGACACACACTTCAAGTGGAAGTGGAAGGAACCGGAGCCAAAGGAGCCTACTCGGAAGGAGTCTCGCAAGAAGCAAGTGGTAAAGAAGGCTTACTGAGACACTCAAAAGGTTTATACTGCTGTAGCGAGTGAGTCGGTGGCAGAAGTCCCTCCTTCTAATCCTTTAATCATCAAATTGCCAAGTCAAAGAGAAACTCAGGGGGAGCCTGCTCAGGTTCCTGGTAAGGTTGATTTTCTTCATATCATTTTCCTTTATCTTTTTTTTTTACTTTCGTGATTAATTGTTTTATTTCTCAGTTTTGAATGCAGGCAAGGAAACTCTGGGTGGAGGAGAGAAAAAATTCGATGATCTCTTCCACTATAAAAAGGGGAATGAAGCGACATACTTTGTCTCTGAAGGCCTTGGGGATCAAGAGCTTGATGTTTGACCTTCTGATGGGGCTGCCACTGTGTCTGAAAAGGGTGAGATTACCACCCAGGGAGATGACACCGAAGACATGGGGATTTTGAGATCCCTGAAAAAAGAAGATTGATCATCAAGCCACCTGTTGGGAAACCAACTACTGGGGAGGCTTTTGTTGAAACTGCTGCTACCAAGAGTGTTATGCCTCCTAAAATTGCACTAAAGGATGTAACCGGTAGCAAGGTGAATTCTCCTATAGCCCCTACTGTCGAGGTATCGTCGGCTGACACTACTGTTGTTGAGGCTACTTTCTTAGGGGTTATCTACATATAGACTACCCCTGCTATGATGATCATCACTGAGGTGGACCTCAGCTCCCTCAGGTAATGGTGATAAAAGTCTAGCAATCAATTTTCATATATTGTTTTTAATCCCAGAGCTTTTGCAGAAACCCTAGCATTAAATGCTCCAATCACGAGGCCATCTTAGGAGGAGGCAACTACTCTCGTCATATTGGATAGTGTGGGGATTGACGTCCTTTATCACAACATCATTCAATGTCAACCCTTGTCCATTGATGACTCGATGGCAGCTGACAAGATGACATCTGCTCCTTCACCATGCCAGCTATGGAGCAGACTGGGCTTCAACTTGAGTTCACGAGTGAGCCGATCTCTATTCCTGCCACATCTTCAGCCTCAAATTCTTCAACACTGGTTTTTGATCCAGACCCAGTGATTACTAGCCTACTTCTTTGGTAGCCAGTATGTATTGTCTCTATGAAGACTCCTCTGTGGCTGTTGTATGTTTCCTCCGTTCTGCTCACGGTTGCGCATGCGATGCCTTCAACGATTGTGATCACCAAAATCACAGAGACTTCTTCTTCAAGGCTTACTAGCTTGTCCGGGATGATAGAAGTAGAGAAAGAGTTCGTGGTGGAGATGATTGATACCTTCTATTAGGGTTTGAAGCGATGCATCTCTTTGCTATTGAAAGGTTCGACCAGTCCATTTGAGTTTTTGAAGGTGGTCCTCACTCGGAATATAGAGACCATACGAGACTTTGGGGGAACTAATCAGGCTGCCTCCCTGGAGTTAATAGTGGAAGATTTCGAGAAAGATGTGGGCGAGTGGCGTCGCTTGAATAGCTCAAATTTAACTCTCTTCATCGAAGAGGAACTCCAGTGTCTCTCTGAACAATGCAGAAGACTTATACAGAGATGTAAAAGGTAATGAAAATAGTGTCAAAGGAGTTGAAATCCTTGGAGGCTGAAAAGGTCAAGATTGCTGATGTAATTGATGCTTCCAATAATGCACTTGCCGATACTAATGAACAGCTTGAGAAGGCTGAGGCAATGATACAAAAGGGACAATTTTCTCATATCTAAAACTCGACCAGTATGTACAGAGGAGACTGCTCGACTAGAACAGCTAAACGCCCAGAGCGATCAAATCCTTACGCTGGAGGCAGAGAAGAAAGTGGTGATAGCGGAGACTCATGTTTACCTGGCTCAACTTACAGCTTTTAATCAAGAAAATCTAATGTCGCTGGCTCTCACCAAGGCTGAAGAGAATAAGAGATAAAAACTGTCTTCTCTTGAGAATAGACTCAGATCATATGAGAGACAAGTTTAATGTATCTTCAATTTATCTTTACTTTTGAATCAATAAAATAAATTTAATTGACTCATTTCTGCTTTCTCAATATTTTCTTTGCACTTTACTTTTCTTGTGCAATTACCCACAAGTAACAAAAGTTTTTCGTATAAGAAAAACTTAATCATGCAAGTTCTTTGGAAAGAACTGAAGGGATGAAATTTTACCAAGTAAAATTCCCAAAAGAATTAAAAAAACAAGACTAACATTATTCAGAGGTTATGAACATGCTAAAGTTAGTCTAGGAAAGAGAGTCCACTGGGGATAAAAGAGGGTAGATCTAGGAATCCATTTGTTCAGAGCTAATGTGGACATAACAATTTAGGGATCGCTAGAAAGAGAGTTTGTTATTCAGAGATAGACTGGACATAACAGCGATAGAGGTTCCTACCAGACTAGAAAGTTAGATTTGGGTATCCGTCAATTCAGAGGTAACGAGCTAGACAAACTGATTAGGAATTACCAAATAAGATGCCTTATTATTCAGAGGTGACGAACTAGACATAATAACAAAGAAGGGTAAGATTGGACATTCGTCGGTTCAGAGGTGACGAACTAGACATAACTGATTAGAAATTGCCAAACTTTGATTTACTTAATTCTCTATAGATAGGACTCAGTTTATTCTATGGACTACTCATGAAATAATGTATCTTTGTGAAAAAATTTATATGTTATATTGCAGCGATTATTATCATTATTATAATTGATTTATATAGCTTGCTCATGTTACATTAGTCTTAGCGTATATATGTGGGCTATTCTTCTCATGTATATGCATCATTAACTCTCGTCACATGCCTTTTCACATATTTTGAGAAGAGGGTGATTGCCAAAAAGACAGAGTTTAGGAAAGCGTTTATCTGATGTGTGATGAACTTTGAATTCCTACAATTTAACCATTGTAGCAATGGCTATATAGGTCGATCCTCAGGGAGAGATGTGATAGAAGCATTTCGATACAATTTGATCTTAGAAGAAAGACTTTAGTTGTGAAGAAAGATTGATTTTGTCTTAATTATGAGAAAAAAATCATAGTCCACTAATCATCTACCACCATTAACGTACTAGTCCATGAAAATTAAATCTCATGTTGAATCATAAAAGTGTTCCCAGAAAAATCTACTTCAAGTAAGATATATAAGATGAAAATCTAACCCTAATTGAAACACACTACCCAAAGTCAATAATAGATTATCAAAGTTTTTTAAGCATAGCCTAAGAAAAATTACTTAGATTTAACATTAAGCTATCTAAGAATAAAATAAGCAAAACTATTAACTAATATTAACAATAATCAAGTTTACTTTTTATCATCATAAGTTTTCAAGAAGATTACCTAGTTCTAGGGTTTTTAGCATGTATGGGATTCATTCAGTTTAATCAATCAGAGAACTAGAAATAGTAGTAAAGAGATTAGAAAACCATGAAGTTGTATTTAGTTCTGCATGATGAAAATAAAGCAAAGCATATTAGATAAAAAAAAAAAGATTGCATATAATAAAAAAAACAAGTAAATAACACAAAAGAGATGGGAGAAAAATAATGAAACTTTATATTGATATGTCACTTCCAATTACAAGAGCTCCTTCTTCTTCACAAAATCCTCTTGTTAAATTCTAGAATTACAAAGCTAAATTTAGAAAATAGAGAAAACTAAAGAAAACCTAATTTGTGATCTCTATGATACCTCCTCCCTCTTGCTCTACCTCTCTATTTATAGGAAAAATAGGAGGTAGTATTTTAGTGGAACTCATGCACCCAACCGCCACAGGAGAAGCCTTCAGAAAGCCACATTTTCGCGGCTTTTTAGGAGAAAACATGGCAAAAGAGGGGGTATGGGTACGCGCTTTGGTGTGTGGCTTCATCTCATCATCCATCAAAACATTTATCCTCAGAATCTTCATTTAAACTCTGAATTTTAAAATCTTATCTTTTCTAGATAACTTGGGAAGCAAGTTATCTCTTAATCTGAATTTAAATTTAAATTCTCCCCTTTTATCTTTGACTTGGAGCTTAAGCAACCTAATTTAAGTTGATTTTCTCTTTTATCTCTGAATTAAGATAGGGATTATCTCTAAATCCTTGTCTTCTTCTTTATTTTAAATTAGTTTAAATTGAAATCTGAATGTAAATAGGATAATTAGAAACTTCCTTCATCTTTATTTTTCTATTTTAAATAACTACACTCCATAAGGAAAAATAGGGTTAAATAGAAAAAATAAATAAAAATAATCAAAGGTTAAATGTGCAAATGTGATGATAATAATGCAAATATGAAATGTAATCACACCCCTACATCTATCTTTTGATCGTCCTCGAGCAAAACTAAAAAGAAAAACTAATCTAACTATCCACTTTTGTAGGACTCATGATTGCACTTATCACGCGCAACAAGCCGTTAAACCTTTAGGTTACTCCTAGAGGACTAGTTTGTCTCATGAGGGTTTTCACTAAATTGTACCTACAAAATCTGTTGAAAGAAATAATAGATAAGAAAGACTAAGATAAAAAGGATAACAAAAATAAGGATAAAAGAAAGAGAAGTTATTATATTTTTTTTAATTATTTCAGAACAAGTAGTCACTAGCAATTAAATTCATAAGTTTCTAACAAGTTTAAGCATAATCAAATTCAATCATAAAATCAATAGATCTAATCATTTTCCTTTAGAGATTTAAATTCAATATTTTCATACCAATCCTTCTTAAGTCTTTCAATCATATGCATCTTTGTGCAAGTGAAAAATGTTTTACTTTGGGAGTATTTGATTCAACTTCACCCTTGGTTAATATATATATATATATATATATATATATATATATATATATATATATATATATATTTGAAAGAAATTTGAATTATTACCACTTCGTTGCCCTTTAAGCACTTCTTTTTTTTAATATGTATAACTCATCTAATTTTCTTTGTATAAATATCAAGGCTTTTTGAGGCCCTAACACCTAACTAATTGATTATTAGATGTGCTAATACATATGTTATATTTATATATTTTTTCCTCAAACTTACTTAATTTCCTCTTACATAAATACCAAGGCTTGCTTAAGCCAAAGCACCTAGCTACTCAATAATTAGATTTGTTTATTTTCGTTATATATATTTATTTCCTTTTTTTATATATACACTCAAAACTGGCTAAGCTATCATCATCATTCCATGCATAAAACTTATGTACACATATATATAAGATGCATATTCATGTCAACAAATTCTAGGTGGCGTTTATTTTTCAAATTTTTTTTCTTTAATTCAAAAATTATAGATTTTTTCAAATTGATCTTACCGTCAAATTTCAAACTTTATTGGATTATTAATTCTTTAAAGTTAGTTATACTATTTGCAAAATAATTTTTTTTAATGTTAAAATTTTAAAATTATGTTAAATGTTAGTAATTAAGTGTTAGTAAATTTTTTTTAATTAAATGTTAATGCACCTCCCCCACACCTATCTCATGCATTGTCTCCAATGTATGAATGTATGTAAATATGCATGAAATAAAATGCAAAAGAGGTAGCGTTATCGATACATTGGGTCAAAAAGACCTATGGCTGTTTTTGCTTCCGGCATTGATTCCAAGAACAGTTTTAAACGTTGACCATTAACCTTAAATTCAATACCATTATTAATGTCGCATATCTCTACTGCTCCATTTGGAAAATACAGTCATAACAATGAATAGCCATGTCCATCGTGATTCCAACTTGCCTGGAAAAAGATAAAACCTAAAATTGTAGAACAAGACTTTTGTTCGGGGACAAAAGTTTTTCTCATTATTAATTTATCATGAAAAATCTTAACCTTATTCTTTTTAATCTTCACATTTTCATATGCCTCATTTTTCAAATCCTCAAGTTCAGAAATTTGTAATTTTTGAAGCCCACCGGCCTTATTTAGGTCAAAATTCAGTTGCTTGATAGCCCATAAGGTACGGTGTTCAAGCTCAACGGGAAGGTGGCAGGCCTTACAAAACCTAACCTATAAGGAGACATACCTAAAATAATTTTGAAAGTGATCTGGTAAGCTCATAGTACATCTACAAGCTTAGTGGACCAATTTTTCTGATTTTGACTTACAGTTTTCTCCAAAATAAGTTTTATTTGTCAATTAGAGACCTCTACCTGCCCACTTGTTTGAGGATGATAGGGTGTGGATAATTTGTGTGTGATGAAATATTTTCGCATAAGAGTTTAAAAAGTTCTATTGCAAAAATGAGCGTCACTTATCACTGATTATGGGGGTTCTGAGGTGAGAAAAAATATTCTCTTTCAAGAACTTGGCAACAACTTATTGTCATTTGTCTTGCAAGGAATGACCTCTACCCACTTAGACACATAATCCACAGCCATCAAGACGTATGGTGTCCAAATGAATTAGGAAAAGGACTCATAAAGTTGATGGCCAAAATGTCAAATAGTTATACTTCTAGAATTGGGTTTAGAGGCATCATATTACGTTTTGAAATCCTACCATTATTTGACATCTTGGGCACGTCTTGCAAAAGTCAAAGGCATCTTTAAACAAGTTAAGCTAATAAAACCCACTCTGCAGTATTTTTTCAGTAGGTTTACGGGGATCAAAGTATCTACCGCATGAAAGTTCGTGACAAAAGGATAGAACACTCTTAATTTTCTCATCGGGAACACATATCCTAATGATTTGGTCGGGAACAATATTTGAAGAGATACGCTAAAAAAGTATCAAAGTTGAGACAAGAACAGATATATATCTTATTTTGACCAGTTAGATGGGGTTTGGTTTGTGACTAAGTAATTGACTATGTTGGCAAACTATGATTCCCTAAAGGTTGCTAAGAGTTGTTCATTGGGAAAATCATCATTAATTGGCAACTCGTTTGAAGGTGCATTTGGAACGCGTGAAAGTTGATCGCCGATGACATTTTTGACACCCTTTTATCTCCGAGATCAAACTCTTGAAGAAGGAGGATCCAATGAATGAGTGGCCTTCTCATTCTTCTTAAGCATTAGGTATCAAAGTGCATAATGGTCAGTGAATATGGTGGTTTTGATCCCAAATAGGTATGGACAAAAAAATTTTAATGTAAACACTACAGCCAAGAACTCCTTCTCGGTTGTAATATAGTTTAATTGGGCATTATTAAGGGTTCTACTTGAATAATAGATCATGTACTGCTTGTTATCAATACGCTGCACTAAGACAATGCCTATTGTAAAATTAAAAGCATCGCACATGATCTCAAATGGTTTGGACCAATCCGAGGTAGAAATTATTGGTGCAGAGATAAGTTTAAGCTTCTCCCATGCGGTAAGACATCAATCATCAAAGATGAAGGGCACATCCTCAGCTAAAAAGTTAGTTAAGAGTCTAGCAATCTTGTTAAAGTTCTTAATGAACTACGATAGAATCTAGCGTGTCCTAAAAAAGATCGGATGTCTTTCACACATTTGAGTATGGAAAGCTTGGCTATGACATCTATCTTCACTTTGTTCACTTTAATTCCTTTTCTAGATATTTCATGACCTAGGACAATCTCATATTGCACCATAAAGTGGTATTTTTCCCAATTTAAAGTCAAATTCTTTTCAGTACATAGTTTTAGGACAAGTTCAAGATAGTAAAGACATTGGTAGAATGAGTCTCCATAGATGAAGAAATCATCTATAAAAATCTCTAAGCATCATTCGACCATATCGGAGAATAAGCTTAACATACAAAGTTAAAATGTCGCGAGGGCATTGTATAAACCAAAAGGTATTTGGCGATAAGCAAAAGTCCTAAAAGGATAAGTAAATATTGTCTTCTCTTGGTCCTCCGGAGCTATGAGAATTTGATTGTACCTTGAGTAACCATCTAAGAAATAGTAATACTCGTTGCCAGCTAGTCGTCCAAGCATTTGATCAATAAATGAAAGAGTAAATGGTCTTTACGAGTGGCGGCATTTAACTTCCGATTGTGAATGCAGACCCGAATCTTTGTAGGGAGTCATGTTTGGACTAATTCTTGATTTTTATTCTCTATCACGGTAAAAATAGATTTCTTAGGTACCGCGTGGATTGAGCTGACCCATTTAATATCAAATATGGAATAAATTATCTCACTATCTAATAGTTTCATTATTTCAGCTCGAACTGCCTCTTGCATAATAGGGTTTAACATACGCTACGGGTCCTTTTTTAGTTTTGCCTCTTCATTTAGATGGATTCCGTGTTGAACTATAACCGGACTCAATCTCTTTATGTCAGTCATTATCCAACCAATAGCTATCCTATGTTTTCTAAGGACTGTAATAAGGTTTTCTTCTTGCTCGTCAGTCAGATAGGATACAACAATGACTGGTAGGGTCTCTTATTCGCCTAAGTAGGCGTACTTGAGATGTATGGGTAAGGCTTTCAGTTTTAAGGAAGGGGATGACTCAAGAGATGGAGGAGTTAAGTTTATTGGCTCCGGATCTAATGAACTTGGGCCGATGCCCACTTAATTGTAGAATTGACAATCTCATCAAGGTTTAAAATCTCAAATTCAAACTCGGCATCACATTCAGCTTATACTTTTATCTCCTCACTATGCTCACTTGTTAAGTTCTTAATGAGGTTTACCTCATAAGATTGATCGTCCATATCACAGGGTTATTCTCCTAGGTTAAAGATGTTGACTTCCTTAATCATGTCTCCAAAGGTTAATCTCATGGATCCGTTCTTACAATTTATAATTGCACTAGCAGTTCCGAGGAACGACGCCCTAGGATAACGAGAGTTTGAGACCTAGGATTAGAAACTGGTTGGGTCTCTAAAACAATAAAATCGACTAGGTAGATGAATTCTCCAATCCAGATAATGGCGTCAGTTACTTCCCCCTTTGGAACTTTAACTGACCGATCAACTAAATGGATTGTAACTTGAGTAGGGCTAAGCTTGCCCAATCTAAGTTGTTAGTATACTGAGAAAGGGAGCAAATTGATACTTTCTCCCAAATCAAGAAGTGCTCGATTAATTTCAGCTTGATCTATTATGCAAGAAATGGTAGGGCAACCAGGATCCTTGTACTTGACATGGATCTGACTAGACAATAGCGCTCTAATATTAGTGGCTAGTAAAACTTTCTTAGGCACATTAGTCTCCTCTTCTTAGCGCACATGTCCTTAAGGAATTTTGCATAGATAGGGACGTGTTGTATTGCATCAAGAAGGGGTAAAATAATCTTTACTTGATTAAACATGTTAAGTATTTTCTTTAAGTATTCATTATTGTTATTCCTAAGCCTGTTCAAAATGGGGTTATAGGCTTACGCACCTGCTCGGCTGACTTATCTTTTTATTTGGAGTTGGGTAGAGTGGGACTAGAAGAAGTGGATGTCTGTGTTGGACTCGATGGCATTGATACTTGGTTATCAACTTGTTTTTCCGACCTCAATGTATAAACCAAATTACACTTATTTGGATCTTAAGCCTCATTGGCCTGCCAAAGTTTTTAGGATTCGGCAATGGTTGACTAGGCAGAGTCCCTTTGGGTCTTTCGCTAATTGGATTAGCTTGCTGACTGACTTGATTCTCTAACCCAGTAATGGCTTGAAAAAGTTTTTCTGGGTCTTGTTGAAAGTAGTCATCTTTCTTTCCATATTGGAGAATCTTATATCCATTTGTAGATTTTGGAAAGAAGGTGGTGAAACTTGGTTGGGAAAATTTTGTTGATAATGAGATGGTTAGAAATTGTTGGAGAAGTTGGGCCTAGATTGATCATTGGTGTTTTGACCCCATGAGAAATTCAGGTGATTTCTCCAATTGAGATTGTACATTTATGAATAATGATTATTGTTGGGCCTTGCGAAGGCCACATTCATATGTTCGACAACATTTGATGAGTAAGGTAAACATGACACTTTTCGAACACATGGTTCATAACTTGACAGTAAGTGCAACCCACATATGTGGATTGAGTTGGGCTGACTTGGTTCACCAGAACTGGCTCTTTAGTTTAGCCTCCAATCTTCGCATAACGCTAGCAAATTTTGCCTCTGTTGCTATGGATGTCTCTATTGAATGGAAACTTCCATTTGACAAGGTGGGGTTACTATTCTTAGATTTATCGGAAGTTGGTTCACATTGGAAGGTCTTTTCCGCTAAATCTTCGTATATTTCCCATCCTTCATATTCATCCTTTTTCAAAAATTTCCCTTGACATATGGTTTCTGTTGGCCCAAAGGCCCATCACTCAAGTTTTGATGATGATTAACTCATATAGTTATAGTACTAATGATCTTGTGTTTAATAAATTTCAGATATTTGATCATGATCTTAGTCAGTGTTTAACTTCAATAAAAGATTTGAAGTCAAATTTTATAGCTAACACGTATTGATTTAAGAGCTCGCGCTTTAAGATCACATCAAGTACTTAAAGAAGAGTCTAGCTCATGGATCCCGTTTGGATCAAGTCTACTTGGAGAAGAAGATTTTCAAGAGAAGACTTGAGTCAAGAGTTTGTAAGTTTAAGATTTTTATTTTAGGATATAAAGGATATATTAGTTGTGGATTGCTCAAGCTTATACACACACACAAAAAAAGTTTGGTTTTCGAAAAATACTGTTTTTGTTTTAAGCTTTAAATTCTATGCCTCAAAAATAGTTCACATATTTGTAATATGTGTTGATTTTTTATCATACATATTTGTACTTTAAATTATTTTAATGAACTTATTTTTGTAGATTTTATGAAGATTTAAGATATATTTTAAAAAGTTGTTGAAACTATTTTTGGGCTGCTTGCGGTCGACCGACCGGTCGACCGCAGGCTGAGCCGATCGACCGAGCGATCAATCGACGTGCACAAGACGTGCACACGCCCATGTGACTTGAGCTCGATCGACCTACCGGTCGACCTCAGTAGAGACCGATCGACCGACTGAGTTCGCAGAGCTTGCGGGTTTTCTCGGTCAACCGGGCGGCCGACCATTCTACCGATCTGCTCGACACCCTACAGTTTTCTAGCCATAATATTTTATTCTTATATTCAATCAACATGATTGAAATTGCATTTCAAAGATAACTTTCAGGCTACATTTCTTATTCAATAATTATTTTTTAATTCAAACTAAAAGATGTCAACTATTAGGTTGAAATATGTTCTTATTCTGAAAATAATTTACAGTTTTTAATTTAATATCTTTTAGTAGTTTATTGAAAACATTTTACTCCGAAATGATATTGATTTGATTTAAGTTGCATAAGAAAGAAGACTTCAAGATCTACAAATCCATGCTATATACATGTTTCCAAATTTCAAACATTTTAGGCCTCAAAACTGTGATCAAAGTTGACCTATTGCATAGTCTGAGTCTAAGGTCGGTCGACCGCCAGACTCCAACGGTCAGAAATGTGATCGCTCGTCGGTTGACCGGGCAGTCGACCGACAGGCCATTCTGGCCAGATTTTGAGCATAATGGCTAGTTTTTGATCCGCTATAAATAAGGGATCTTTTTGCCTGTTTTAGGCAAAAAGATTTTTGGAGAGTTTTCAAGAGCCATTTTCCTATCTCCAACTGAAGTTTTTCAACAAGTTTTTTGGCTAAATTTCCATATCAAAAGAGTTAGCAAGAGTGATTCTCTTGAGTTTTTCAAAAGCTTTTTTTTGAGTTTTTCCACATCCAAATCTATCTTGTTTTTCCTCACACAAGCTTGAGCTTTTCATAACCATATCTATCTTATAGGAGCTTTATTTGTGAGGGTGTTTGAGGAGGATCAAGTGTTAAGATCACCAAGTGTTCCACCTTCTATTTTGAGGAGTTGTAGAGGTGTGGCCTCGGCGAACTTGTGGGTTCGTGTTGTGTTGTTCTTGCGGAAACAAGTGAGAGACCTGTGAGTCTAAGAGTTCTAGTGTGAGCTCGTTGTAGGTGTTGCGGCATTCAGTGATCTTACGGGATCGATTCTAGTGGAAATCCTTCATAGTGTTGAAGGCGGGGACGTAGAGCAAGTGTGATCAAAGCTCGAAACAATTCTCCCATATTTGTGATTGCCCACTCTCTCTCCCTCACTTGTATTTATATATCTTGCATACTTTTATTGTTCATCTATATATGCTAGATATATCTTGTGCTTAATTGATATACATGCTTGGGTTTGTTTGTGTGCTTACACTAGTATTCAACCAAGAGAGTCATAGTGGCACGTCAATTCTTAATCTAGAGGAATCTTGAGGAGATAGTTCAAAGCCCTTCACCGGGAATTCGGCTACACTCTTGTGTTATACTTTGTGTGTTTGCTTAATAGTTTTTATTTGCATAAATAGTTTTTAATTTTGTATTAGTTTGCATTAGATTAGCTTGTTATCTATTCACCCCTCTAGGTGACCTACAATTGCTATCAGAGCTTGGTGCTCTTGATTTGGGTCTAACAATCTTGACTTAATGATCCTATTTTTAGCTAATCATAATATTTGTACACGCACTCATGGATTTTATGACACCTCCCATGTTTGACATTCTTGACTTTCAAAATTAAAAAGTTAAGATGTCTATGTATCTTAAGGCCTTAGGAATTCATGTCTATTTCTTCGCTATTAAGGATTCATATTTTATTAATGGCAAACATCTTGAGGCTAACACAAAAGTCATCCATGCTTTAAAGTCAACCCTAAATGATGAATATTTATCTAGGATTTCTAATTTTGATTCAGCTTTTATAGTATGGAACACACTTGTCTCTCTTGACGAACAAAAGTAATACTATATGGGGAGTGACTCAGATGATGGAAGTGATGCTTCCAACATGTGCTACATGGTCTAAGGGGATGACCCCTTGAGGTTAATTTTGAATCTGAGTTAGAAGAAGATATTGGCATGCCTTATTATGACCTTGCATCTTTTTATCAAAAACTTCTTGAAAAATATGATTTATTAAAAATTAAAAATGATAAGTTGAAGAAGGAAAGCACTTCCTTGTTAAAAGAAAATGATTCTTTTAAAAATAAATTTGAATGTGTTCTAATAGAAAATAAATTTTTGAAAAAGGAGAATATTTTCTTGTCTTCAAAATTAAATGAAATTTGCGAAGGAAACAATTCATTGAAAAATAAAATTATTTGGTGGAAAAAGAAAAAGAGATTGCTTTGAAAGAAAATAACTCTTTGAAAAAGAAAATTATTTTAAAAGAAAAAGAAATATTTCTAAAATGAAAAAGATTATTGATTATCATGCTCATGTCTCTTCTTCCAAAATTAATAATGATATTTGTATTGTGAAAAAGAAAATTGATTGTTTGAGCTCCACTTTGAGCCAATGTGCATTTAACCATAATAAATTGGAATCCATGTTTCGTACGAAACAAATTCCACACATATGCACACCTTGCTCACCCCACTCATATGTATGTTAGACTGCATAAATATACACATTGTGGTCGCAAAGGTCATCTTACAAAATTTTATTTTGATAGGACAAATCATTTAAATTTTGCTAATAAAAATATTGGGTTCCAATTGTTACTAACTCCAATGGACCCAAAAAGATATGGGTACCAAAATCTCCACCAGTTGTGTTTGATGTAGGTGTGGGCTCTCACAAAACGTGAGAGGGTTGGTCCTTGATAGTGGATGCAAATGGAGCTAGATGGACATACCTAATTAATGCATCGCTATCAAGGATGTTTAGTGGGAGGATAACCATTTTTGGAGACTTAAAGAATAGTTCATATGGTTTGGTAACTATCTCTAAACTCCTATTTTAGTTTACATGCTTTTACATTGATGATATTTTAGCATGTTATCATTATGTTAAATGCAATATTATTAGACGTATGATATACATAGATAGTCTTTGAGATACAGTCATGTTTATATGGGTTCATATTTTTGTGTTACTTTAGTTTAACTAATATGTATATATTAGTTTTAAAATACATGCATTTAGCCTAATGATTATATTTGTTTTATACTTCATGTGGTGATTACTTGTTTAGATGTACTTTTTTATTAAAACTTGTGTTTATACTTGAACAAGTAATAAGCTACACTTGATTATTATGTTTGTACTTCATTGGTCACTTGTATTCGTTATATATACTTGTATAAGCTAGTTTTGCTGATTCTTACATTTATACTCGTTATCTTATTTTTGTACGTATTTTGCTTCATATATATGTTATTTGTGTCTAAAATTAATAGATATACATGTATATCCCTGAGTCACTTGCCTTCGTGCAAAATTCTATTATAGACTTGTTTATGTTTGGGATATATATGTATACTTTTAGTTTGAAAAAAATAACATATACCTTGAAGCTTATTTAGTTTTGATCTAAAATTTTATGATTTTCATAAGTTTTGATGATTTGAGCTTTATTGTCCTATTTTCATGAATGTGTTACTCACATGATTCTTGTACACTCACAATTTTTTTGTTTACTCATGACTTTGTTTTCATGAGCATTTATGAGCTTTATAGATCTTGAGTGTCAATTATTGTGTGATATATATGTTTCATGAGATATATATGTTTTGATTTTATATTGGAAGGAACTTTAACTAGTTTTTAAAAAGTTACTTTAAACTAATTATTTATTCTTCATTTAGTAGTGATTTTCAAACTATACTTAATTGCTTTCAAATCTTATTTTTTAAAACTTCTACACTTAAAGGGCAGTTAGTTGGGTGACCATGTCTTATATGCCTTAATGACTATCTTTTATTATGTGCATGAAAGGGTGGATGATATGAGTTATACACATAATTTTCATGTCGTTTCATTCCTTGTATACTCATATTTTGTTTTCTTATATATGTATGCTTCAAATTTCAAGTGATATTTTCATTTTCATACATAAATATATATGATTTAGATTGTGCTTATTTTACAATGTCATACATTTTTTTAAAAGCACAAATTATTTATGCTAAGCTTGACTTAATTCTAAATGTTTATTGGTATCTTTACAAGCTTATGCATTAATTTCATTGGTATTTCAAAAAAAGTAGAAAAATTCTTTCCTTTTGAGAAAAATATTTTGTTTTAGAAAATAAATTTATTTTCTGTTGGTATCAAAATTTGTTTTGTCGATTGGTATCAAAATCTACAATTGGTATCTTAATAATTTTGTTTATCTACAAGTGATACCAACATTTGTTTTTCAACTACTATTTGGTTTCAATTGATATCAAAATTTATTTTGTTGACTTCAAGCAATTTTAAAATTTGTTTTAAGTGGTATCAAAAAATTTTAAAATTTGTTTGATATGTATTGCTTATATTCAAGGTGAGCTTAACATATCCTCTATATATAGGTTCATGTTGAGTGTATTTTACATATTGAGGAGCTTGACCTCTCTTCCTTACGTGGTACACGTGTGCAAGGGGAGCTTAACATCTCCGTCTATACATTGTATATTAAGCTTATATAGATTAGGGTCTAGTCATCCCTTCTTCAAGTAATGCATCCATGCATGGAGAGCAAACTTAACGTCTCTCCTCTTCATGTTGAGTGTATTCACATATACATTTATCGTGTTTATTTTTCTTCACCCTTTTGTTGATGATTTGATAAAAAGTGGGAGAAGAATTTAGAGAGTTTATATATGTTTGTTTATATTATTGTCTTTGCATTTATGTTTGTTTACTTTATGAGCTTTCCTTATTGTTTTTGCTATGCATGAGTTAAGAGGGAGCTTCTTTGAAGCTTATCTTTAATCCATGCATATATAACTCCATGAGTTTTGTCATCATCAAAAAAGGGGAGATTATTGGTCTAAAGGCCCATCACTCTAGTTTTGATGATTATTAACTCATGTAGTTATAATACTAATGATCTTATGCTTAATAAGTTTCAGATATTTGATCAAGATCTTAGTCGGTGTTTAGCTTCAATGAAAGATTTGAAGTCAAGTTTTGAAGCTAGCACGTGTTGATTCAAGAGCTCGCGCTTCAAGATCGCATCAAGTACTCAAAGAAGAGTCTAGCTCATGCATCAAGTTTGGACCAAGTCAAGATGAGAAGAAGATTTTCAAGAGAAGATTTTCGTGAAGACTTGTGTCGTGTTTGTATGTGTCAAGATTTATTTTTTAAGATAAGATGTAAAGGATAGATTAGTTGTGGATTGCTCAAGATCATATACACACACACAAAATATTTCAAAATATTTCATGTTAATAGTTTTAGCTTTTGAAAAATACCGTTTTGATTTTTAACTTCAAAGAATACATCTTTTGCGTTTCATGAATAGATTTCATCAAAAACAAGTTACATGTATTGAATTTCATCCATACACATTGTTGCTTCATATTATTTAGGAAACTTATTTTGATGATTTTAATTCATGGTTTTAAGTTTTGTTAAAGTAAAAACATATTTTTGAGCTTATTGTCAAAAACAAGTATATTTCATCTTCTATGTTTATCGGATCAATTCCATACACACTATGCTTCAAAGTGTTTAAATATCTTATTTTTGTATTTAAACAAGTTTTGGAAAAATCATTTTCCATTTAAAAGTTTGTTTTTGAAAAATATGATTTTTGGTTTAAGGCAAAATTTCTATATCGCAAAATAGTTCAACATGTTTGTAATATGTGTTGATTTTTTATCACACATATTTGAATTTCAAAGTGTTTCAATAAACTTATTTTTATGAATTTTATAAGATTTAAGTATAATTTTTAGGGTTTTACAAGTCTAATTTTTCAATCCTTAAAACCCCTGCATTTGGGCTTCTGGTAGTCGACCGAAGCATGGTTGACTGAGTAGTCGACCATGTGCACAGAACATGCACAAGCCTATGGTTCGAGGCCCCATCGACCGATTTAGAGATCATGCTCTCTAGATCTGGCCCCGGTCGACCGAGCGATCGACCGACCAAAGAGACCTGCTCTCTGGTGAAAAAACACCTAGAGGGGGGGTGAATAGGTGTAAGTGCTAATCTAATGAACTAAGTGCGCTAAATGCGGAAGCTAATGCAAATTATTGCAACACACTTAATACAATCAACAAGTGTAGCCGAATTCCCCGTGAAGGACTCTGAACTAACTCCTCTTGATTCCCCTTGAATGGGTTGAGATGCTATGTGAAGCTCTTGTTGATTAAGTACAAGTGAGGCACACACAAACAACCAAGCATATAAGATGATATATCAATATGAATGATGCAAGGCAACACAAGCAATATGATATGAATGATATGGCAATAAGAATGATGCTTTGCACAAATGTAAAGAGAGAGAGTTAGAGAGACAAGTGGATCAAACGCAAACACAATGATATGTTTCGAGGTTCGAGCACCTTGCTCTACATCCCCGCCTACACCACCATGTAGGATTTTCAATCCACTATACTGTCCACCGAGGACTCCCACCGAGGGAACCTTCACCGAGAAGGATTTGTACAATAAGGGAGTACCGAACTCCTCTCTCAAACAACCACCTCACAACCGAGGGGTAGGCCCGTAGCCAAACAACAACCACAAACACCTCTACCGAAGAGGGTTTACAAACCAACTCCACCTCTCACAAGAGGGAGCAAACCAATCACCCGATCACCTCTACCAAAGAGGGATACACAAAGAATAAGGGTGTTTACAACAAGTGGTTCCAAAAACCACAAACTCAAAACCTCTTTCCTTTTCTCTTTTTCCACAAAAACAAATGATCCTAATAGATTAGGATAGTATGATAGCTCAAGTGTGAAAATCAAGGTGTTTTTGGAAACAAGCAACAAAGAAAATACTTGGGAAAACTCTTGTAAAAGATAGAGAATGAAAACCAATACAAATATCTCCTATTTTCTTTGATTTTCCAAAAACCCAAAAAACAAGAGAGATGAAATCTTTTTGGCTCAAAAACTCTTTTGAAAACTAGCTTAAACACTAAACAAACTCTGAAATTTTTCTTGTCAAAAATCTTGTCAAAACAGCCCAAGAGATGGGGTATTTATACCTCCATCAGAAAACTAGCCGTTAGGCTGATGTGGCAGCCTGACAGGCTGACGGTCGACCGGCCCGGTCGACCGCCAACGGTCAGAAATGTGACCGTTGGGCAACCACAGTCGACCAGCCCGGTCGACCCAAACAAACAGAGAGCACTGCTCTCAGACCGGTCGACCCGGACGGTCGACCGTCCCAGTGTCTCCAAACGTGCACAGATTTGTGCACGTCGGTCGACCGTTCCGGTCGACCGACTTCAGCCTAGTCGACTTGGTCAGATGACTTAGTCGACTAGTTAAAGCCTGGAATAGAAATCTGGGTCAGAAAACCAGTTTAAATATATTTTGAAAATTCTTTTAAGTCTTCTAAAAATCCACAAAACTTATTTTAACATTTTGTATTGAAATACAAACTTGTGATAAAAATTTCAAGACATATATCAATCATATCAATTCATTTTTTAGTCTTGCAAATTTTATCAAAAACAAAACTTGTATTTTTATCAAACTTGATTTTTCAATACATGAATAAGATAGTCAAAATAAGTTTGTATAGGAAGTGTAAGCATGTATGTATAACTAGAATACATCTATTATACATATAAACTATGTAAACTTGTTTTGATCTATTATTCATGAAAACCAAATCCAAAACATGAATCTTTTGTGTGTTGTGCACTTGAGCATATCAACTATACTAAACTTTACAAATATGGATCTAAAACACACTATCTAAACTATGGATACCTAAGTCTTCTTGATGATCTTCATCTTCAAGTTGACTTGCTCCAAAACCTTGATCCACAAAGTGCTAAGGAATGATCTTTAAGTTTTGGCACCGGAATCATCATGAAAAGCTTCTAAACTCCTTGTTGAAGCTAATCACC
Organism: Agave tequilana; assembly: GCA_038442645.1. Lineage (NCBI taxonomy): Eukaryota > Viridiplantae > Streptophyta > Magnoliopsida > Asparagales > Asparagaceae > Agave > Agave tequilana. The sequence continues at coordinate 69,787 of JAVJIF010006378.1, read as the reverse complement.
AACTAATATCTTGGTTAATGATCTGAAACTTAAACAACACAAGATTATTAGTAAACATAACTACATGAGTTAATCATCATCAAAACTAGGATGGAAGGCCTTTGGGCCAACAATCTCCCCCTTTTTGATGATGACAAACTCATGGAGTTATATATGCATGGATTAAAGTTAAGCTTCAAAGAAGCTCCCCCTTAACTCATGCATAAACAGATAATCAAAAGATATGCAATGAATGTACATAAATATGTATGCATCAACATGCATAAAACATATTCTAGAAGCTCTAGATACCAATTAAATTAATAAAACATTAACAAAACACTAGATGCTCTAGATACCAATAAAACTTAATATATGCAAAAACATAAGTATGCATATATAAAAACATGTACCAATCATGCATAGAATAATTTGTGTTTTATAATATGTTTATGTGTTTTATGCATGTTAAACTTCTCAAATAATTCTCCCCCTTTTTGTCAATCATCAACAAAGGGGTAAACAATCAAAACAATAAAATGAGGGGTAAAACTCTTTCTCCCCCTTTATGTCAATCAAAACAATAAAACAATGTTTCCCCTTTTTTGTCTAAAACAAAAACAAGGTCAATAAGGGGTGACTATAAACAACATGATATCAATAGATAAATATGTCAATGAAGCATCTTGATATCAATTGAAAATAAACAAAGATTAATAAATGTTATATGCTATATACATTCATGAAGAGAAAGACGCTAAGTTAGCTTCCCTACACATATGCATTACATGAAGGAGGGATGTTAAGCCCTAATTCACATAACACACATTATGTAATGCATAAGAGGAGATGTGAAGCCCCCCTACATACGTGTACCACATAAAGAAAAGATGTTAAGCTCTTCAATACAAGATACACTCATCATGAATCTATATGTAGAAGAGATGTTAAGCTCTCCTTGCATATAGTCAATATAAATCAAAACTTTTGTATTTTTCTTTAAACAAAATTTTTAGATACCAATTTAAAACACAAAACATCTTGATATCAAAAGATAGTAATTTTCTTTTTAATTCATATAAACAATTGAAATGATTATTTTCTATCATAAAGTAAGGGAGTGGAAAACTAAATACCAATTGAAATATGAAAATCGAATTTTCTCCCCCTTTATGAAATACCAACAAAAGCTATGCGTAGGCTTGAAATAAGATACCAATTGAAAACTAAATCAATTGAAATAAAGTTGAAGCTCAAGCTCTAGCATAATCAACTATTTGTGAAAATTTATATCTTGAGCACAAATAAAAATAAGTATATGTGTATGAAATAGAATGAGTACCAATCACCAATAGATGATACCAATTGAAAATATACATACACAATAAACATATGAGTATACAAAAAGATCAAAATGATACCAATTGAAAGAGTTCAATGATACCAATTGACATAACAATAAAAGCATGGTATAACTCATATAATCTACCACCCAATCATGGTTCAAGTTTTAAATGATTTTCATTTTAAAGCATTCATGAACACGATCTCCCATCCAACCTCCCATAGAAGGTAGGGGTTTTCAAAAATAGATTTGAAAATAAGTTTTGTTTGAAAAACTCTACAAAATGAAGAATACAATAACTAGTTAAATGAAAAACTTTTAAAGTAGTACGAAATCCTTCAAGCAAGGAATACAACAAAATATTTTCATGAAATAAGAAATCCACATGAAATTCAACACTCTAAGCCAATGAAGCATAAATATGACTCATGAAAACAAAACATGAGCAAAATATAAATATGAGTGTATAAATAAAATGTGTAGATTATAATCATGAAAATTTTCATTAAGTTCAATTATTCCTTGAAACAACAAAACATGAAAATCATCAAAAACTATTTAATCTTCAAGGCATATGTATGTCTTATACAAACTAACGTATACATACATATCCAAATACAACGAGTCCACAAAGATATATGCATGAAGGCACGTGGCTCAAAAAGGATGTATATGTATAACAATAATTTGGATAAAATAGACATATACATGAAGTTAAACAAAAACACATGGAAACATGAAAAACTAAATTTTCATTAAAACAAATTTCATTTCAAGGTATATGTATGAATTGTCAACACAATAAGTATACATACATATCCCTAAACACAATTGAGTCCATATATAGATTTGCATGAAAGGCAAATGACTCAAGGGGTATACATGTATATCTTAAAGTTTGGCAAAATAAACATATACATGAATTGAAAACTTATACACATAAAATAAATCCAAAAATAGGAATACAAGTTTGAAATGTATGAATCATCAAAAATAGACTATACTAGCACATTTAATGGGTTCAAATAAGCATTCAAGCTCAAACATATATAGATTTATTTGTGGCCCACTATATGCACGAATATATACCTAGTCTTAATGAAAACTAACATTTAAACATGTAATCAACACATGAAGTATAAAACACGATAAAAATTAACATGATAAACTTAAACATGATTATTATGCAAATCCACATGTTATTAAACCTATGATAAACATGATAGCTAAAACAAACGGTGAGAACATAAAATATGGGTCCATATAAACATGGGTGTCTCAAAATGCTATACATGCATGTCAAGGATCTAAAGAGCATGGCATTATCATAATAATCACCAAATAATGAAACATGCTATAAACATCAAAGATATGAAATACAAATCATATATTATCAATATGTACATGCATGTGCATTAGATTTAGGTCATACAAATTAGTTTAACCAAGGTGAGAACACAAAAATATAAGTCCATATAAAATATGGATGTTTCAACCAACTAATAAGTATAACACTAATCTAATTAACATGGCATATTCATGATGATCACTAAACATCAAATCATGCTATGAAAGATAAACATGGAAAGCATGTAAACATAAGGAGTTAGAGATTCGATACCAAAACCAATGAGGGCACCGCTCTAGTTCTCCAAAACAAAGGTGGTCCTCTCCACCAAACCTTCCCTTGAAAGTGATGCATCCAATTGATTTCCATGAAGCACGGAACGCATCCACTCCAAGGTGCCATCACTCTCACGTCATGTGAGAGCCCACACCTACATCAAAAACACGAGGGGTGGTCTTTGGTACCCATACTCTTTGGGTCCATGGGGGTTAGTACCTTCTCTAACCCAAACAAACTTCTTTGCTAAATTATCAACATGTATTCTATCATAGCAAAATTTAGCAAGGTGGCCCTTACGTCCACAATGTGTACAAGTGTACACATGAGCATACATGTGAGAAGTGTGTCCGTGAGGAGCATGTGTATGCCGTGTAGGGTGTGCATGAATAGAAGGAACTTGTTTCTTTCGAAACAAAGATTCCAAGCGTGTATGGCCCACTACACATTGGCTCAAAGTGGAGCCCAAACAATCAACACTCTTCTTAATCAAAGATATATCATTGTTAATTTTAGAAGAGGTGGCACATGCAATAGGTGATCTAGGTGAAACTGCCCTAGCATGGCAAACATAAGAATCTAATCATTTTTCAAAGATTTATTTTTCTTTAAACAAATTTCTAATTCTTTTGAAATAAATTCAATTTCATTTTTCAAAGAATGGTTACTTTTTAAAACAAAATCAAGTTTTGAAGTTAAAGAATCATTTTTCTTCAAAACATCTTCACAATCATTTTTATTTTTCAAAATTTTATTTTCATTTAAAACAAGATTAAGTTGAGATTTTAATGAATCCCTTTCATTAGCAATCTCATCCTTCTCTTGCAAAACAACATCAAGTCTAGAATGTAAACTCCTATTTTCATTAACCATTCTTAGACTTTTCTTTTTCAACAAATCATATTTTTCAATTAATTTTTTACAAACAATTGAAAGTTCTTCATTTAAAGCATGTGGATCAACATAATCATTACATGAAGAACTAGCATCATCATTATCATCTAAGTGGGTTTCCGAGTGTACCTCAAAGGAGTCATTCCCTTGGATCATTAAGCATTGAGACTCGGATTCTCCACTAGACTCCTCCGGTTGAATTTGTTCTTGAAGCTTGGAGGTGGTGGTGGTTATCAACAAATTCCACACTGCAAAGGCGGAATCAATGTTAGAAACACGTAAAAGATAATCTTTAGATAATGTGCTTCTAATGGCCTCTAGGGCTTGTGCATTGGCCCCTATATGCTTGCGATCTCCAAGATAGCATTTCTTGGTGGCTGCAAGAAAGACATGCAAACCTAGGGTCTTTAGGTACATGGACATCCTATACTTCCAAACAACAATGTTGGAAGGGTCAAAGCTAGGTGGGGTCATGAAGTCCATGGTAAACTATATGAGTGTGCAAACAAGCAAATGCAAACAATAGATTAGCAAACAAATGGATCTCACTCCTAGGATGTTAAGCCTAATATCAGGAGCACTAGCTCTGATACCAATAGTAAAAAAACACCTAGAGGGGGGGTGAATAGGTGTAAGTGCTAATCTAATGAACTAAGTGCGCTAAATGCGGAAGCTAATGTAAATTATTGCAACACACTTAATACAATCAACAAGTGTAGCCGAATTCCCCGTGAAGGGCTCTGGACTAACTCCTCTTGATTCCCCTTGAATGGGTTGAGGTGCTATGTGAAGCTCTTGTTGATTAAGTACAAGTGAGGCACACACAAACAACCAAGCATATAAGATGATATATCAATATGAATGATGCAAGGTAACACAAGCAATATGATATGAATGATATGGCAATAAGAATGATGCTTTGCACAAATGTAAAGAGAGAGAGTTAGAGAGACAAGTGGATCAAACACAAACACAATGATATATTTCGAGGTTCGAGCACCTTGCTCTACATCCCCGCCTACACCACCGTGTAGGATTTCCAATCCACTATACCGTCCATCGAGGACTCCCACCGAGGGAACCTTCACCGAGAAGGATTTGTACAACAAGGGAGTACCGAACTCCTCTCTCAAACAACCACCTCACAACCGAGGGGTAGGCCCGTAGCCAAACAACAACCACAAACACCTCTGCCGAAGAGAGTTTACAAACCAACTCCACCTCTCACAAGAGGGAGCAAACCAATCACCCGATCACCTCTACCAAAGAGGGATACACAAAGAATAAGGGTGTTTACAACAAGTGGTTCCAAAGACCACAAACTCAAAACCTCTTTCCTTTTCTCTTTTTCCACAAAAACAAATGATCCTAATAGATTAGGATAGTATGATAGCTCAAGTGTGGAAATCAAGGTGTTTTTGAAAACAAGCAACAAAGAAAATACTTGGGAAAACTCTTGTAAAAGATAGAGAATGAAAACCAATACAAATATCCCAAATTCCTATTTTCTTTGATTTTCAAAAAACCCAAAAAACAAGAGAGATGAAATCTTTTTGGCTCAAAAACTCTTTTGAAAACTAGCTTAAACACTAAACAAACTCTGAAATTTTCTTGTCAAAAGTCTTGTCAAAACAGCCCAAGAGATGGGGTTTTTATACCTCCATCAGAAAACTAGCCGTTAGGCTGATGTGGCAGCCTGACAGGCTGATGGTCGACAGGCCCGGTCGACCGCCAACGGTCAGAAATGTGACCGTTGGGCAACCACGGTCGACCGGCCCGGTCGACCCAAACAAACAGAGAGCACTGCTCTCAGACCGGTCGACCCGGACGGTCGACCGTCCCAGTGTCTCCAAACGTGCACAGATTTGTGCACGTCGGTCGACCGTCCCGGTCGACCGACTTCAGCCTAGTCGACTTGGTCAGATGACTTAGTCGACTGGTTGAAGCCTGGAACAGAAATCTAGGTCAGAAAACCAGTTTAAAATCTTTTGAAAATTCTTTTAAGTCTTCTAAAAATCCACAAAACTTGTTTTAACATTTTGTATTGAAACACAAACTTGTGATAAAAATTTCAAGACATATATCAATCATATCAATTCATTTTTGAGTCTTGCAAATTTTATCAAAAATAAAACTTGTATTTTTATCAAACTTGATTTTTCAATACATGAATAAGATAGTCAAAATAAGTTTGTATAGGAAGTGTAAGCATGTATGTATAACTAGAATACATCTATTATACATATAAACTATGTAAACTTGTTTTGATCTATTATTCATGAAAACCAAATCCAAAACATGAATCTTTTGTGTGTTGTGCACTTGAGCATATCAACTATACTAAACTTTACAAATATGGATCTAAAACACACTATCTAAACTATGGATACCTAAGTCTTCTTGATGATCTTCATCTTCAAGTTGACTTGCTCCAAAACCTTGATCCACAAAGTGCTAAGGAATGATCTTTAAGCTTTGGCACCGGAATCATCATGAAAAGCTTCTAAACTCCTTGTTGAAGCTAATCACCAACTAATATCTTGGTTAATGATCTGAAACTTAAACAACACAAGATTATTAGTAAACATAACTACATGAGTTAATCATCATCATCAAAACTAGGATGGAAGGCCTTTGGGCCAACATCTGGTTTGGCCAAGGTCGACCAAATGGTCGACCGGTAGGGCATTGACCTAGGTGCGGTCAACCAGGTGGTCGACCGACAACCCCAATGGTCTGAAATATGATTGTTGGCGGGTCAAACCAGCCGATCGACTGACAGTCCATTCTTGCCCCCAACGGCTAGTTTTTGCAGCCTCTATAAAGGGACTTTTGGGCGATTTTTTATCAAGATTTTGAGAAGTGTTTTCTTGGGCTATTTTCTCTTCTTACACAGAAGAATTTCAACAAGATTTTAGAGCTTTCATTTCCAAATCAAAAGGAGTTTTTCAGGAGTGAATCTCTTTTTTTATCAAAAGCTTTCTTAAGTTTTCCACTCCTAAATCTATCTAGTTTTTCTCACATAAGCTTGAGCTATCCATTATCATATCTATCCTCCAGGATCCTTGTTGTGAGAGAGTTTATTTTTGTGATCAAGAGTAGTGATCACAAGTGTTCCACCACTTGTATTGGGAAGTTGTAAGAGGTGCGGCCTCGGCAAGCTAGTAAGCTTATGTATGTTGTTTTTGTGGAACAAGTGAGGGATTTATGGGTCCAAGAGTTCTTGAGGGAGCTCGTTGTAGATGTTGCGGCACCGAGTGATCTTGCGGGATCGATTATAGCGGAAATCCTTCATAGTGGTGAAGGCAGGGACGTAGAGCAAGTGTGCTCGAGCCCATGACTTGAGGACCGGTTGACCAGACGGTCGACTGAGCGGTCAACTGAACAGAGAGACCTGCTCTCTGGTTTTGGCCACGGTCGACCGGTAGCGTGACCTAGGTGCGGT
>JAVJIF010006378.1:0-57500 GCA_038442645.1 Agave tequilana | reverse complement strand
AACCATTGCCAAAAACTTTGTGTGTAAGTGAGCTTAAGCAATCAAATATACACTACTCATTATAAGAATCTAAACAAACTCACAAACAATTATAAATAAATCTTCTTCATCATCTTGACTTGATCCAAACACTTGATTTTTTTTTTGAGCTTAACTCCTCCTTGAGTACTAGATGTATTCTTTATGCTTGAGCTCTTGAATCAATACTTGTTAGTTTCAAAACTTGATTTTGAGTGTGCCATTAAAACTAAATACTTAAACTAAGATCTTAATTAAAATCTTGAAACTTAAACATACAAGATCATTAGTACTATAACTACATGAGTTAATCATCATCAAAACTAGAGTGACGGGCCTTTGGGCCAACAATCTCCCTATTTTTGATGATAAAAAAATTCATAGAGTTATATATGCATGGAGTAGAGAACTCTATAAAAGTTTCCCCTTAACTCATGCATATCAAATAAACATATAAATATTCAATAAAGTCTTTAAAATATCAAATAAAATATTTATAAACAAACAAACATATATGATAAAACATAAACATGCACATATAAAACTCCAAATTTCTCTCCCTCTTTTTATCATTTCATCAACAAAGGGGTAAAGAAAATAAAACAAATTGTAAATAGCTTGTGAAAAATATATCAATTGAAATAAAAATTTGTCCATTGAATATTATTTTTAAGAAACAAATCTAGGTAATAATTAAAATTAAAATACTTTGAAAAATAAATACGAGTTGAGGTAACTGATACCAATTTAAATTAATCAGGACAAAATTTGAAACAAATTTAGATGAAAATACCAATTAGCAAAACAGAATAGATAACAAATGAAATAATTGATACAAATTGAAAGTTTGAACACATTTACTAAAAAAAATATTTTCTCTCATTTTTGTCAAAAAAATAATTAAAATAAAATTAAAGAATTTTCTCCCCTTTCTGAAATACAAAAAGAACTAAGGCATAAGTTTAAAAAATTAATGAAACCAATTGAAATGAAATCAAGTTTAGCAAGAGATTAATTTGTATTAAAATACACGCATGGATAATTTTAAAACAAGTACAATCAATCAATCATCTATGTATATAAAAGCAATTGTAATTTTAGATTATACATGTATAGATAAAACATGAATGAGTATACAAGAATCATATATATAAAGAAAATATGTATATATCTCATTTTTATCACCAACCTAACATGCCTGTATAAAAAGAAAAATAAAAAATGCATGATCATCCAACCAACTGCCCAATAAGGATAGATATTTTCAAACATGAACAGCTGAAAATAGTTGAAAACAATTTGAAAATACTACTATGTGAAAAACAATGAATATACTACTTGAAAGATAGTTAGAATTTGATTCAAAACTATATCAATTAAAAACAAGTGTATTTCAAAAAGAATATATGTATAAATATAAGAATCATCAAAACTAAGATATACATATACAACTAAACTAGAATTAAGTACAGAAAGAATATGGATCAAGTTTAGGAAAATCAAAAGTGTATCTCAAGAGCATACAAGTATACTGCAAGTTTTCACAAAATTGACATTTAATTATTTAATCAAAAATATATATTTCCTATACATGCATGATATACTTATAATCAACCAATCAAAGCAATTAAACTAAAAATAAAGGATAGAGATAGTTACCGATACTGATAAGACTAACTCTATTTCTCTAAACTAAAAGTGATTTTCTCACCTTAACTCATTGATAGTGATGCATTCATTGTTTAGTCCATCATGCTCCAATTGCATCTGCCATCAAAGCACCAAACTCTCTCACATTTTGAGAGAGTCCACACGTCTATCAAATACAAGTGGTATAAATTTTAGTATCCATATTTTTGTGGGTCCTTAGGGTTAGTATTACTATGAACCCAAACATTGGCATTCAAAACATTTAATCTATCAAAGTAAAACTTAGTCAAATGATTTTTGTGGTCACAATGTGTACAAATGTACACTATAGCATACATGTAGGCATGTTGTATAGGATGTGAATGTGTATGTTGTGAGGTATGTGTATGATGGCATAGAACTTGTTTCTTTTGAAACATAGATTCCAGCCTTTTATTGTCAAAATCACAATTGCTCAAGGTAGAGCTCAAACAATCAGTTTTATTTTTAAAACATAAATTTCATTCTTATCAATAGAAGATATAATATTTTATTATTAGAATTTTGACAAGTGTGGGAATCAAAACTCTTTTTTGCTTTAGCAAAAGAAAGAGACAAATCCTTTTTCTTTTAAAACAAAATCCAGTTGTTTTTTCAAAGAATCTTTTTATTGAAATCAAATTAATATTTTTTTTTAAAGAATCATTTTCTGTTTTTAAAATTTATTTTCTTTTAAACAAATCTTATTTTCTTTAGAAATCAAATCAACTTTAATTTCAAAGAATTATTTTCATTTGAAATCACTTCTTTCTGTTTTAAAACAATGTCTAATTTTGAAGATAAAGAATCATTTTCTTTCTTCAATTTCATGTTTTTACTTTTCATCAATTCATATTTTCAAGTAGTTCTTGACAAAACATGGCAAACTAATCATATGATATATTTTTATTTTTTTAAGATCGGATTCCAAATTTCCCTTAAGGGAGTTATTCCCTTGGACCATGAAGCACATGTATACTGGAATCATCCTCTTTTTTAGATTCACCCTCCGAATTCCAAGTTGCTGCCTTCATTGCACTTCTGTTATCTTTCTATTTTTGGAGGGAGAAAAATCGTTCTATTTTCTTTGCTAGCATGAAATATCATTATCATCTTCATCCTTCTTGGGTCTACTTGAGGAGACCTTGAAAGAGACACTTATCTTCTTCGGAGGTTCACATTCTTATCTTACTTTCATTTTTATCTCATTGGTTCTTAAATTACTCATGAATGCGATAAAATTCATCTCTTCCTTGTCGTTTAGCTCCTTTAAAATTGTAGCTTAGACTTCCCGATTTAGGAAGTGTTCGAATGATTTTTCGTACCTTTTGATCATTGTCGATAGGTTTTCTAGGAAACAAGTTCATTAGTAATAGTGGTAAATCGAATAAGCATATCATCAATAGATTCAATATCAAGCATATAGAAACTATCATATAGGGAATTAAGAAAATCAATTTTACTTTCTTCATTTGTGATGTGCCTTCATGCGTGATGATTGAACATTTCCATATATCATAAACCAATGTACAATTGATGACCCGAGATACATCATCATCATTGAGTGCTTGCATCAATGCATATGATGCTTTTGCATTGGCTTCATATTTTTTAATGGTGCTATGGGAGCAAGTGTCCTCATCACTCTTGGGTTCAATAAACTTGTTAGTAATTACTTTGGCTACTCTATTTTCTTGTGATTTAAGGAAGAGGGTAACTTTCTAAATGAGAAAGTTGAGTCCATCAAACTTGGGTGGATAATTTATACTTCTATTGCCATGTGTGTAGCAAGTATAGTGATTAGCAAAAATAAGGATCACTCTTTGGTGGTTAAACCGATTATCAAGCGCATCAACTCTGATACTAATTGAAATCACCTAGGGACTAATAGGTGATATATTAATCTAATATGGAAATAAAAGCTTTAACCAACAAGTCTAAACAAATATAAGCACATAAACAATATTAAATATCAATTAAGAAATGAAGTCGTATACCCAGTTAGGGATGCGAAACGGGTCGGGTCCGCCCGCAATTCCCAGGCGGCCCGGAGACCCGCCTATGCTGGGCCAGTCCATACCCGTCCCAGGCCGGCTTGGGGTTTTTATTAATAAAAAATTTAAAATGATTTTTAATTTATAAATTTTTTTTTAAATTCTAAAATTTTCACAATTTTGGACAAAACTGATACAAGTTGTAAAATTCAAATATAAAATTTTTATTAACAATCCAATAGATTTGATAAATTGATACAAATCAAATGAATTATATAGATTAAAAATGAAGTATAAATTGATAAAAATACAAATGTAGCATATAGATTGAAATTGAAGTATAAATTGATACAAATACAAATACAAAAGATCTTCATTTCTTCAACCATCTTCTGAATAGTCTTCAATAATTTCATCTACTAATTTATTTTGTCTTCTCATCTTCGTATCCAGCCAATCCTTCTTGTACATACTCATCTTGATGGCTTCTGACGTCAGGCGGTTCTTCGTACCAGTCAGCACTCATTCAAGCGTACTAAAAGCAGATCTTGAAGCTACTGTAGAGGTAGGAGGGGTTGGTAAATCATGCGCCATGATGAAAAGTATAGAATATGTAGATACGTGCGATTTTCACCAGGTCAAAATATCGAAATTTTCAAATCCTGAGTCTGCATCAATCTCAGGAGCTATAGCCCGAGTCGAATAATAATAAAGCTCATTCAGTGAGTCAAAACTTCTTAACCTTTTTGATTCAGACAATAAACTAGACAAAAAAAACTTTTAGGCCTAAATGGAAATACAGGTTGGGATGATTGTTTATTTTCAAATTGAAAATCATAAAAATCATACAAATTATTCATTGAATTCTCAATATCTTTCCATATTACGGTATAATAAGAATAATTCATTTTTTCATAGAACATTTCAAGTAAATATTTACATCTTTCAAATTTAATTCAAGGATCTATAATAGTAGCAAAATAAAATATAATAGAAAAATCTTTAAAATACTTATTGAATTTTTCTTCCATAAGAGTAAGAATATCTTGAAGCAAAAAATTATTTCGATATGTATAAAATAGTTCAGTAATTGTAGTTAACTCGTAGAATACTAAATTAGTTATGGGGTAGTAAACCCCAGAATATAATCTTGTTACTCTTTTAATTTTTTTAGAAATCATAAATTACTTTAATAATTTTTCATTCTTCATCAAAAATAAATGTATCTGACAATTTCGTTTAAATAAACATATCTATTGCAGTCCGATACGAAATAGCTTTCCTCAACATGCTATATATTTATTTCCAACGAGTTCTTATGTCCTAAAGCAAATTTTTTTAATTTGTAGGCCTACGCTGAAACAAATTTGTTTAAAGCATTGCCTCCTTGGACCACTATCTCTACTAAATAAAATAATATTTTTTAAATTGTGAATATAAGTATTCATACATTTTAAATCATCACGTATACACAAGTTAATTATGTGACATACACAATGAATATGAAAAAGTTTTTCATTCAAAACTGGTCTAAAATGAGTTTTTAAAAGCTTAATTGCAACAATATTGTTGCTAGCATTATCAACTGAAATATAAAAAAATTTAGATTCAAATCTAAATTCTCTAACAAGTTTCATAATAATCTGACTAAGATTAGAACTATTATGAGAAAAAAGAAATTTTTTAAAGCCAATAATTTATTTAAAAGCCAACCAGAATCAATAAAATATGCAGTATAAATTATGTAATGAAAGCCGTTAAGAGCTTCCCAACAATTAAAAGTAAGTTGAACTCTTTGTGGCATGAAGAAAAAATTACAATTAAATTTTGTTTTCTTTCTTCAAGAACTTTGAACATTTTCGCTCTAATAGTATCTTCACAGAATGGGTCATATTCAAGATTATGAGTAGTTCTAATAAAATTTTTGAATGCTTCATTTTTAGCAAAACTAAAAGGTTATTCAGCCTGAATTAAATATTTAGCTAGATTAGTTTTATCTCTTTGACGATTATAACTAAAAGTGCTCAGTATGCCATCAAAAGTGAAATTTTGTGTTTGTGGTTAATTCTGGAGGTGTTTTACCCTAATGTGCCTAGTTAGTGCTTCAGTTCCACTATTTTTTAAAAAAATAAAGAAACATCGTGACAAAACTTGCATATAACCCTCCTAACTTTATCAATAGTTTCTTTTTTTTTTAAATTCAAACCAAAATTTTCTGCTTCCATGAAAATTGCTACTTCGACAATGAAAGTAGAAGGTGGATCAGAGAAGCAATAAAACTTGTGGAGAATGTTTCTGATTGTGTAAATGGAAGCATTGGAGTGTCAGGTAAAGGCAAATACAAATCATGCCATTTTTAACTAGTCAAATCTAAATTATGATTATACCTAGAAGAAGAAGAATTAATATAGCTTGCTGATGAAGATGCACGTCCATTTCTAAATTAGAATTGATAATAATATAAATATCAAAATGTGAAAGAGAGCTTGAGCACTTGAGAACTTGAGAGGGCTTGAGGGAGATTGAGCACTTGAGAGAACTTGAGCGAGCTTAAGAGCTTGAGCACTTCAGAACTTGAGAGCTGGAGCACTTGAGAATTTAAGAGATTTTTTAGAAATTTTTATAGTTTTTTTGTGATAAAATGAAGTGAGAAAGAGTGAGTATTTACAGAGAGAAGAGAGTGTTAAAATGTAATTTTTTACGAAAATACAGTTTGGACCCAATAAAGCTGTTGGAGTATTTCTAAAAAATTAAAAATACCCCCCAACGGATATAATTTGGGCAAATTATAGTCGTTGGGGGTATTTATAAAAAAATTACAAAATCCCCTTGAGAAGGCCAATGGCTCTGTTTCCGTTTCAATCCGGCCCGGGTTTGGCGTCGGCCGTGGAGGCCCGGGTTCAGTCCAACCAGGCCATGGGGCTCTATCCCCAAACTCAGGCAAGCCCCAAGTTTGGGGATGGGCCTGGGACGGGACTAAGCCTGGGTGGCTAGGGCCGGACCCATACAGGAAGGTATATCGGCCCGCGCCTGTTCACATCCCTATACCCAGTGAATGGCTCAAAACATTTCCTCAAGATTCCTCTTAAATCAGAGTTGAGATGATTAATTTCTTTCTTGAGTTTACATGAGTCAAGCATATAAGACAATATCAAGCATATAATGATAGTAAGTATAAGCATGCAAGATATAAACAAGAGTGAGTAGAGTTGAGTTGAGAGAGAAAATCAATTGTAAATATGAGTGATTTGTTTCGAGGTTCGAAAAACTTGCTCTACGTCTTCCCTTCACCGCAATGAAATATTTTCACAATACACTAATCCCACATGATCACTTGGTGCTGCAACACCTAAAAGTTCCCTCAAGAACTCTCGGAGCTGCAAGTCCCTCACTCGTTCCTATAAGAACTACAACACACGAACCCACAAGTTGGCTCGAGGCCCCAACCGTTAACCACTCAATACAAAGATTGAAACACTTGTGATCAAAACTCTTGACCACAAACAAAACTCTCTCACAACAAGAATTCCTATAGAATTGAAATAGAGAAGATAGCTCAAGCTTGTGTGAGAAAAATATGAAGATTTGAATTTTGATAGCATAAGAAAAACTCATAGAAAAGATGTAAAAATGAATAATACTTAAACACTTAGTTAGAATCCTTCTAATATATCCTCTCTATGTATAGGCAACAAAAAAAACGTATTTTAATCAAAATAGCTGTTAGAAATCAAATCTAGAACTTTTGACAAAAAATAACAGTTAGACAGGTAGTTGTCGACAGCTCAAACATGTATGTCGATAGGCATGGCTCCAACAGTCGGATATTTCAAAATCTGCACAAAAAGTGGTCGACAGTTATGGCTAGCCATTGATAGACTGAGCCAATCTCAGCTTTTGTTCAAACAACTGTGGACAACTAGCCTTGGCTTCGACAGGCTGAGCCATTGCTCAGGTTCTTTTGAACCTCCCTGTCAATAGCTATAAATTGTTATCGACGATTGAGTTACACTCAGCTCTATGGACACTTGTACCTACAATCGACAGCTATACATATCTATTGGTTGTTCTGATAACTAGACAGTGGATAAAAATATTTTTAAAAACTTTTAAAAAATCAAAATAAATTCCTATAAATTTTACAAAATAATTTCACGTAAGTAGTTTTAAGCACCAATATGTATGATTAAAAATCAAAACTTATTTCAAACATTTTGAACTTCTTTTTGAGATTTCAAATCATTTTGAAATATAAACTTTTTTAAATAAGGTTTTATAAAAATTAAACTTTAAACCACAAATTTATTTTCAATGAAACTCAATAAATCATTGTCAAAAACTTTGTATATGTGAGAGCTTGAGCAATCAAATCTATACTACTCTTTACAAGAATCTAAACAAACTTGCAAACAACTATAAACAAGTTTTCTTCTTCATCTTTATTGGCCCAAAGGCCCTTCACCTTAGTTTTGATGATGACTAACTTATGAAGTTAAGTTTACTAATGATCTTGTGTTTAATAAGTTTCAGATATTGTTCAAGATCTTAGTAGGTGTTTAGCTTTAACTAAGGATTTAAAGCCAGTTTTGGAGCTAACACGGGTTGATTCAAGAGCTTGCGTGTCAAGATCGCATCTAGTACTCGAAAGGAGTCAAGCTCTATGGATCGTGTTTGGATCAAATCGACTTGGAGAGAAGACTTGTGTTGACACTTAAAAAAGACAAGATTCTTATTGGTCTGAACAATGTCTAAACTTGTTGACATTTACAAAAGACAAGTGACAGACGAGCTGAAGACCAGTTTTCACCCATCTCCGAGGGACAAGGAAGCAATTTGGACTCCACTGATCCAGCAAGCAGACAGTGAACCCGGATTGTTTCTAAACAGACCTCAGCAGGTCTAAGATGCTAGCATTTAGCATTACATGAGCCCAAAGAGATAGCCTCGCTTGAGAGGCTAATATCATCCAACTTCGCCTCGAAGCCATCCAAAGCCTCGCCAGGAAGCTAACTCGCAACTTCGCCACGGAGGACTTCCAGCTCCGCCAAAGGGTTTCTTTCGGACTTCGCCAGAAGCAGCCCCTAGCTCCGCTACGAGCTCAATGCGGGCAGCTCCGCCATTGGTCTGCTATGGTCAACCTTTGACCAATCAACTCTCCAGATGAGATCGGATCCAATCAGATCAAATCCAATCAAGATCAAATCAGAGATCAAATTTGGCAGTTGATTGCCACAATCTCTTGACTCTCCTAAAACGAGTAAGAAGATCAGGGGGAATCCTCTAACGATATGGAAAGGATCAAGAAGATCAACCGACCTGCCAATTCTTGCTTCGCAGAAGCTGATCCTAGCCTCGCAGCAAGGCTACTTTCCAGATTTAAACAGATTTGATTCAATCTGTTTCCATATCTTCAAGGGACGATTATACCCTTGCTCTCCCTATAAATAGCCCACCAGGGGTACAAGGAGAGAGGCATACGGACACACACACAAGAGGACTCCACAAGCAGAGGCTTCTTCACGACGCACCGTGCGCTCTCGAATTCAGAGACCTTTTAGAGAATTGCTTTCTCTAATCAGGGTGTTGATACCCTAACGTCGTCCTTCTTCTCAAGGAATCTCCGAACCAGGCGAGAAAGAATTCCTTATTGAAGGCGATTTTGAGAAGCAGCAAGAGGGTTCTACCAACCTTCTGTTCTCTGATTCCCGAACCAAGCGAGAAGGGAATCTCATCGCTCGCATCGTCAAAGGGACAAAGTGGTCGCGCGCTGACCAGACTCCTATCGGCACACTTCTCCAGAATCTCTGAGGAGATCTACTTGTAATCTTTTTAAGAATACTTGTAATTTAGCTCCTCAAACTCTTTTTTTGTAAGTTTTCCCCTTTGCGAACATAATGGAAAACAACTTGTATCTAGTTTTGTATAGTTTTATGTTTAGATCTTATGTAAGGATAGACTAGTGTTGATATGCTCAAGTTCATGCACACACACAAGTTCAAAAGTTTTGGTTTCGGTTTAATTGTTTTGATTTTCAAGTATATTCACATATGGTTTTCATGAATAGATTTCATCAAAAGTAGTTTATATGTATATTGGGTTTCATTCATATATATTGATGATTCATATTGTTTAGAAAAACTTATTTTGATGTATATCTAGTTCATAGTTTCAAGTTTTGTTTTTAACAAAACTTAGTTTTGGATTTAATGTCAAAAACATAGATACATCACTTACAATGTGTATTGGATTCTAGCCATATACAATATACTTCATATGTGTTTCAAATATCATGTTTTTGTATCTATACAAGTTTTGAAGAAAATGTATTTCCTTTATAAGTTTGGTTTTTAAAAATACAGTTTTTGGTTTAAAGCTAAAATTTCAAACCTCAAAAATAGCTCAAATTGTTTGTAATATGTGTTGAATTTTGGTCATACATATTTGTTCTTCAAATATAAATACGAACTTATTTTACGAAATTTATAGAGTTTTATGGGATTTTATAGGTATTTAACAAGATAGATTTCAAAACCTATAACCATGTCCTAAGCCTGCTGGCGGTCGACCAAACTAGAGCTTGGCCGACAGTCGGTAGACCGATGTGCACAGACGTGCACAGGTGCCTTGGCCATTAGGCCGCTCGACCGCACGGTCGATCGATCCAGAGAGCTTGCTCTCTGTATCTAGCCCCGGTCGATCGGTCGGTCGACCGACCGATCGAGTTAGACTCTGGTTTTGGCCATGGTCGATCGAGCGGTCACCAACAGGCTTTGGCCTTGGGGCGGTTGACCGAAGGCTCAAACGGTCAGAAATCTGACCGTTGGCCGGTCAACCGTGCGGTCGACCGACAGGCCATTCTGGGCCTGTTTTGGACCCCAACGGCTAGTTTTTTTAAGGGCCTATATAAATGAGTCTTTGAGGGCATTTTTCACCAAGATATAAATTTTTGGCACAAAACTTCTTTTAAAAACTTATTGAAAACACTTGAGAAGTTTTTCTAGAGAAA
This sequence comes from Agave tequilana, assembly GCA_038442645.1. Lineage (NCBI taxonomy): Eukaryota > Viridiplantae > Streptophyta > Magnoliopsida > Asparagales > Asparagaceae > Agave > Agave tequilana. The sequence goes on along the minus strand of JAVJIF010006378.1, from coordinate 46,814 downwards.
ATTTTTCTCACTTCTCAAGTATTTTCAATAAGTTTTTAAAAGAAGTTGTTGTGCCAAAAATTTATATCTTTATTTGTTTCAAAGTTTTTGAAAAAATCAAAGAAAATCAAGACTTTGGAAATTATAGTTTTGTTTTCATTTCTCTATTAATTCAAGATTTTTCCCAAGAGTTTTTCTTTGTGTTTTCTTTTCAAATGCTTTGTTTTCTCACATACTTGAGCAATCAATTCTAAACTTATCTTTAGGATCTTTATTTTGTGAGAAATTTTATTTGTGATCACCAAGAGATTGTTTGTGATCTTTGTGATTACCAAGTTGTATTTTCTTTTGCTTTGTGCTTGGCTAAGTGCCCACCTCTTGTGTAGAGGTTTATGTTTAAGAGAGGAGTTGTGTACTCCGGTGTTGGTTGTAGTGGATAGTTGAAATCCTTCTGTGTGAAAGTGGGGACGTAGAGCAGTGACTCGAACCTCGAAACATATCCTTGTGTTTGCATTTGATCCACTTTATCTCAACTTTCTCTATTATATTTTGCATTACTTTATATTGTTCATATTCATATACATGCTAAATATAGTTTGTGTGCCCACACTTGAGTTCAACCAAGAGAGCTTATAAAACACCTCAACTCTTAATCTAGAGGAATTTAGAGGAGTAGTTTCAGAGCCCTTCAAGGGGAATTCAGCCTCACTCTTGATTACATGTTGTGTATTAGCAATTAGTTTTTAAATTCCGCATCATTTGTCCTAGATTAGCTTGTACACCTATTCACCCCCCTCTAAGTGTACTTTCAATTGATATCAGAGCTAGCGCTCCCGATATTCGGTTTAACTACCTAGGAGTGAGATCCTCATTTGCTAATCTAGTTTGTTCCATTACACACATTTAGTATATAGTCATAGACTATCTTGCCCCTCCCATATATGATGTTTCCAACATTGACATGTAAAAATTTAAAATGAGTTCATACCTCAAAGCCTTAGGATTGCATGTCTATCTTGTCACTACCAAGAAATCTTATCTTGGTAATGACAAACCCTTAGAGGCTAATACACAAGCATTGTATGCACTTAAGCAAACATTAAGCAAAGAACACTTATCTATTGTTTCTCATTGTGATTCCGCTTTTACAGTGTGGAACACTTTGACCTTTTCCGAGCAACAAATGACAAACAATGTAGAGAGAAGCTATTGTGGATGAATCTGACCAAACTTGCTTCATAGTCTAAGTGATTGACTCCCTTTAGGTAAAATCGGACACTCATCTAGATGATAGTTCTACCTCTTCTAATAATGATTATGATAATATGGATGCCCATGATTTAAATGAGAAGCTATCTAAATTTTGTGAAAACTTGCTTTCTAAATATAATGCTGTGAAAGAGAAAAGTTTTAAATTAAAAGAAGAAAATGAGATTTTATTTTCAAAACTCAATTTGGTTTGCAAGAGAAGGTTGAGGTTTCAAATGAATGAGATTCTTTAAAAATCTAACTTAATTTTGTTTTAAATGAAAATAAAATTTTAAAAAATAAAAATGAGCTTAATGATATTTTGAAGAAAAATAAGATTTTGTCTTTAAAACTAGATTTTTTTTTTAAAGAGAATGATTCCTTGAAAAATAAAATTATTTTAATTTCCAAGAAATTAGAATGTATTTCAAAAGAAAAGGATTATTTGAAAAACACTTTGGCACAAAAAGAAAAGACTTCTATTCCTATTTCTAAAGAGAAAAAGAACTTTGTTTCTATTGCTTGTTCTACTTCTTCTTCTAAATTGACAATGATATTTATACCTTGAAGAAGAGTGTTGATTATTTAGGCTCCACTTTGAGCCAATGTGCAATGAACCACACACGTTTGGAATTCATATTTCAGAAGAAGCATGCTCCATATATGCATGCACACCCATCACAGCATGCACATGCTTCTCATGTTCACACACATGACACCACGTATGCTAATGTGTACATTTGTACACATTGTGGACGTATGGGCCACCTTGCAAAGTTTTACTATGATAGAATAAATGTTTCAAATTTTACATGTAAGTTTGTTTGCGTTAGGAAAGGTGCTAACCCCCATGGACCCAAGAAAGTATGGGTATCAAAAGTCACTCCTATTTTATTTGATGTAGGTATGGGCTCTCACAAGACGTGAGAGTATCGGTACCTTGATGGTAGATGCGTTTCGAACCAAATGATCATATTTATGGATGCATCACTTTCAAGAAAAGATTGGTGGAAAGACCACCATGGTTTAGAGATATAGAGATTATTTCACTCGGTTTGGTAATTATCTCTAAACTCTATTTTAGTTTATATACTTTTATATTGATGATTTTTAGCATGTCTGTTTTAATACTCATTATGTTAAATGCAATGTTAATTAGATATGTGAAATACATAGATAGTCTTTGAGATACACCCATATTTATATGCATTCATATTTTTATGTTTTCATTACAGCTTAGCTATTGTGTGTATCCTAGTTCTAATGACACGTGCATTTAGCCTAATGATTATGTTTGTTTAGGCTTTTGTACTTCATGTTTCGAATTACATGTTTAGATGTAGTTTTCATTAAAACTTGTATTTATACTTGTACTAATGTGAGCTACACTTGATTATTATGTGTTTATGTTTTATTGTTCATTTGTACTCATTACATATATTTGTATAATCTTGTTTTGATGATTCTTGCATTTACACTTGTTTTCCCTATTTTTGTACATGTTTTCAAAAAATGTGTTTAGATTCATGTATATGTTAATTTTTCTAAACTATTAGATATACATGTCTATCCTAGAGTCACTTGCTTTTCATGCAATATTTTATTATGGACTCGTTTATGTTTGAATATGTATGTATACTTTTAGTTTCAAAAAAACATACATATACCTTAAAGTTTGTTTAGTTTTAATGAAAAATAAATTTTCTATAATTTTCATGTTTATAAAGGAATTTTGATTGAGCTTCATTGCATATCTCCATGCATATGTTGATAACATGATTTTTGTTCACTCTACATATCTTGTTTACTCATGATTTTTGTTTTATGAGTATATATGTGCTTTATTGCTATTTGAATGTCGATGATCGTGTGTTTTCATGTTTTTATGGGATACACATTGGTTTATTCCTTACTTGAAGGATTTCGTACTAGTTTTCAAAACTATCTTAAAACTAGCTTCGTTATTCTTAAATTTGGTAGTGATTTTCAAACTATGATAAAATATTCTCAAATCTTATTTTTGAAACCCCTACCATCAAGGGTGGTTGGATGGGCGACTATACCTTATATGCTCTTATTGAAAAATCTTTTTAAACATGTACATGAAAAGGAGGTAGTTATGAGTTATACATGCTTTTAATGAGAATTAATTTTTGTATACTCATGTTTTCTATATATGTATGGATCACATCTAAATTGATATTATATTGTTCTGATCATACATACATACATATATGTATATATATATATGTTTTTTATTGTGCTTATTTTACAATGTTCATAGATATAGCACAAATTGATTTAGCTAAGCTTGACTTGATTTATATTTTTAATGATAATTGGTATTTTATACAAGCATATGCTTTATTTTTATTGGTATTTCATAAAGATGGAGAAAAATTCTTATTTTATCTTTTAATTGGTTTTATTTTCAGTTGGTATCTTACTCCCACTTTTAAAATGAAAGTTACTTTGTTTTGATATATGCTAACATTTTTAATATTGGTATCAATAATTTTAAGTTGGTATTATTCTCAATTTGGTATTTTTATTGCAACATGATTTTAGTGCTTACCTAAAAAAATTGATTTTTTACTTTCAATTGGTATCATACCTTTCTATTGGTATCAATTAGTAAACAGTTTATTTTATTTCAATTGGTAAAAAGATGGTTTCACTTTCAATTGATAGTTTTTATTGATATCAAAATTTTGTTTCAAAATATGTTTTATTGGTATTGTTTATTTTTCTTCACTCCTTTGTTGATGATTGACAAAAAGGGAGAGAAAGATTTGTATTTATATGTACATGTTTTATTTGTGTTTATATGCATATATTTATTTTATATTTTATGCATGTTCTTATGCATATGTTTTATAATCCACATTGCATATCTATTTGTTTATTTCATATGTATGAGTTAAGGGGGAGCTTCTATAAAGTCTAACCTTAATCAATGCATATATAACATCACAAGTTTTGTCATCATCAAAAAGGGGAAGATTGTTGGTCCAAAGGCCCTTCACCTTAGTTTTGATGATGACTAACTTATGAAGTTAAGTTTGTTAATGATCTTGTGTTTAATAAATTTTAGATATTGTTCAAGATCTTAGTAGGTGTTTAGCTTCAGTAAAGGATTTAAAGCCAGTTTTGGAGCTAATATGAGTTAATTCAAGAGCTCTCGCATTAAGATTGTATCTTGCACTCGGAAGGAGTCATGCTCTATGGATCGTGTTAGGATCACGTCGACTTGGAGAAGAAGACTTGTATCTAGGTTTGTTTAGTTTTATGTTTAGATCTTGTGTAAGAATAGACTAGTGTTGATATGCTCAAGTTCACATACACATACACAAGTTCAAAAATTTGATTTCGATTTAATCGTTTTGATTTTCAAGTATATTCACATATGGTTTTCATGAATTGATTTCATCAAAAGTAGTTTATATATATTGTGGATTTCATCCATATACATTGATGATTCATATTATTTAAAAAAACTTATTTTGATGTATATCTAGTTCATGGTTTCAAGTTTATTTTTAACAAAACTTAGCTTTGGATTTAATGTCAAAAACATAGATATATCATTTACAATGTGTATTAGATTCTATCCATACACAATAGGCTTCATATGTGTTTCAAATATCATGTTTTTGTATCTATACAAGTTTTGAAGTAAACGTATTTTTCTTTAGAAGTTTGGTTTTTGAAAAATATAGTTTCTAGTTTAAAGCTAAAATTCCAAACCTAAAAAAATAGTTCAAATTGTTTATAATATGTGTTGAATTTTAGTCACACATATTTATTCTTCAAATATATATATATATATATATATATATATATATATATATATACATGAACTTATTTCTGTGAAATTTATAGAGTTTTATGGGATTTCTGTCACGCCCCGCTTCCCAAAATATGGGAAAACGGAGTCACGACGAGAGTCGGCGACGTATATACGCGAGGAGAATACCTCACGTATACACGTTAAGCCTAAAGTAACCTGATTATAAAATCTCTACCATAAATCAGAATCACTGCAATAATACATATAAAGTTTAACACAATGATAGCATATGAATCAGAATAAGAAATGTGACTGGATGCGATATATGAATAAAAGAGCAGGGACACCGATTATCAGGAAGAGAGAGACTCCAGCTCCTCAAGGTACATGTGATCCTTTTCAAATACCTGATCAGTAATAAATAGCCCCAGATCTGAATATGCAGATCCAGGGAGTCAGAACTCCTAGTGAAAGTGTAAGAGAAAAAGAAAAAGAAATGCGAATATAAATGTGAGCAGACTAGAAAGCATATATGCTGGAATAAAACAGACATAATATATAAAACATGAATAGAAAATAATAAAGCCAGTCAGTACAAAACTAAATGTCCAATCGAGTGTCAGGTGAACAGTCAAGTCATTGGAATAATCAGATGTCTATAATCGTTATATAATGTTAATGCAAGATTTAAGTTTTGTCATTAATTATGTCAACGAACACCAATTGCCACATGCAGTAGACGCATCACATACTATGCCTACCACACGTGTCAATCAGTGTCCTAAGTTATTGAAACTGAATGGTTGGAGACATTGTTCATGCTTTAAGTGGGTCCCGTACATACCCGGGACCACGGCCCCAGATGCCTGGCGCCGAACTAGACCCATACCGCTAGGTACTCAGTAACAGTAACAGTAACAGTAACAGTAATATCAGATGGATGCCAATCATCCCCGGGAACCCTGCAGTGAAACCCTCATTTTGGCTGCACAACCTGTATCCTAGGTCCACCCAAAATACAGCCATTGTCTCCTCCATCAATTTTCCCAATCCTAACGTAAGCATCTTTTTTATATTATTTTTTAATTCAGTTAAATCAGTCAATATTCATGTTACCTATAATACTGGGACGATACGATGACAGTAACGGTAACAGTACAGTATAGTAACAGTAATTAAGTAAATGATAAATAGAGTTGTACCTTGCGTTACAGTCTAACGATGTTTTCCCAGTAACTTTCAGTAACATGAATAATTACATAACAAGTCTAGACACTGATCAAATAGTAAAAGCTATCAAACTCTGAATATATTATCACCGATATCGATGAATTCACTCTCACAATAATTCTATCCCTATCACTGAGTAACAACAATAATAGCAGTTTATTGGTATCCTCGAAATCAACTAATATAACAGATACCAAGATCACAAGTAAGAAATGAAAACATCCTCAAAACCAGATTCATCCAATTATAATCAAGATCATAGCTAAGGAGGGTAACGTCCTAAATCAATAAGAAATCTAGATCATCTTTACATTTGATATCCAACGTCGATATGATCATCAGTACTCAATCAATATAATTAAGGTAAATCCGAAAGTCTTTGGTTCAATAATTTAAAACCAAGATCATGTTACATATCTATTTCAAGGGTAAGTTATACACGCAACACATAATGACAATCTAACAAGATCAATTCCCTCTATAAACTGATAAGATCTAATGTAAAAATATATCACGAGTCACCTCCGAATCTAGCTAAGTCCATGTCAATCCAAGTATCGGTAAATCAGTATATCGGTAAAGCAACATCATATCTAACACTTCCTCGATGCCCACGGGAGTTCTAGTCGGGATAATCACCAACAACTGCCAATAAACACTATGCATAAGATATGTCCTCTATCCTTAAATATAACGTAGGTCAACTGATCAGAAGATCAAATCAAGTCACAGTCCAGGGTATCCAATACTAGGCGTAAGTCAATAGTGATAACTACCAACATATGAAATGATGATAATAATCTCTCAATTCAACTAAATAAATAAGATGTACGGTCCCTGATATCACATGGAGTGATACAAGAAATCAAACTGATAAAATAAAGAAGATAATCACATGTAATAATATAAGTAACATATAAAACACTACTGAGAACGGTGAATAAAGAAAATGATACAAGAGTAAACACTCACCTGAGATCGTCACGGATCCGAATAGAAGTTACAAATCAACTCGTTAATCTACATACAATTTAAATAATAATTATAAGAAATATTTAATTTTGAGCTATTCTAAGTGATATGACTACAAAAATAATTTTACAGAGTCACATTTCAGTTTCTGATTTTTACAAGAATTTTTTCTGGAATTTTTCTGATTTTTCTAGATTTTTCTGAATTAATTTAAGCGTAAAATCAATTAATAATCATAACGGGTTTGTTGCTACAGTAACGGGTCTACTACAGTATTGGGTCTAAATCTGAGTCTGGGTTTGGGTCTGCTACAGTATTATTTCTACAGTAATATTTATTTTATTTTATTTTACTCTTTTTCTCTTTTCTTTTTCTTTTCTTTTCTTTTCTTTTTTTTTGTATTGGGGCCGAGTCGGGTCTGTAAACAGACCCGAACCCGGGTCTAGTCAGCCCCTGGCCTGACCCGACCAGACCTGGCCCAGGCCAGGTCTGGCTGGCCCCAGGCCACGCTCTCGACCTGGACCTGGCCGAGAGCAGGGCAAAAGGTTTTTTTTAATAAACAATTTTTTTAAATTAAATAAAATTATGACAATTAGGAGAAAAGTCTTAGGTGTCCATATATATTTTTATTACAATTTTAAAATAAGATCATCATGGTGAAATAGTGATTAAACTAGTGTATGTTACATGTTCGATGAAATGCCAACAATAACTAAAATCGATGACAATGCAAAATAACTTACCGGAACGCTTCCCTTCAGTCTGAGTCTTCTTCCAGCGCCTCAGAGTCTTGGGAGAGAAGGTATCCATGCTCATGCAAGGGGTGACACCCATCAACGGCAGGCTCATACGGATCTCGCGGAGGAGATCTGTGGCTATCCGGTGAGAGGATGGCAACATTTGCGGGCTCCAACGATGAAGATGGATAGCTCGGCAAGCCGTGGTTCGAAAAGGAGGAAGCGGAGCACGGTGGGCTGCTGCGCGCTGGAGGAAGGGAGACAGCCATGCTCGGTTTTCATGGCTCGGAGATGGGGCACAGTGGATGGGTTACGCATGGGGAAAAGTGTAAGGAGTTGGGAAATGGCCCACGTGCTGGAGGGTGGAGTGGGTGCACATAGGCTCTGACGTCAGAGTGCACGCAAGAAGGAGGGGCGGTTGGCAGCGGGGTGGCTCCATAGGCTTGCATTGAGAAGGAGGAGGCGGCCAAGTGGAACTCGCCGAAGAGATGAACGAGCCGGGGACTTGAGTGGCCATTGTTGCAGACCCCAGCTCGGCCAAGGGGTGTACAATAGGGATCGGCTCCGGTGAAGAGAGGAAAGCACCATGAAAGGGGTACGTGGCCTGAGCTGGAGAGGAGCGCGCGGGGCTTGGTGGTGCTGCTGTTGGCGCTGGTGTGCTGTGATGAGAAAAAGAGAGAGGGGGAGAGAGAGGAGTATACGAGAAAGGGAGAGAAAGAGGGAGAGTGTAATACATGTATGAGAGAGAGAGAGCAGTTGAGTGGAGGAGATGGAGAACGTGAGTGAGAGGGGAGAGATACGTGCGAGAGTGGAAGATCGTGAGCCAAACTATATGGGTGCAGGAGGTGGAGATTGTGTGTTTGTGGAGGAGAAGAAGATGAAGATAACAAATATTTAAAGAATATGTGTAGTTTCGAGGTCAAAGCCAACGTGGCCAAGTGGTGAGGGCTTAACCCTTGTGGGGGGCATTGGTCGTGGCTTCGAAACTTGGTACAATCAAGGGGAAATTTTTGGAGAATTAAAGGGTAAGAAAACGAAGGTTTGAATACAATGATTACCCATTTTTTAGCAGCAGGCATAGTAGTATCATGGTTGGTTCATTCATTTCCTTTCTGGGAGCCTCGGGTTTGAAACCTGTGAGACTCATTAATGGTTGTTCCTATATTTATTTTATTTTTTTAAATTTTATTCTTTTCTTTTTGAATAAATATTTAAGCATTATTTTATCTGATTAAACTCTATTAATTCATAAAAATTCTCAAAAATTCACAAAAATAGAAAATGCCCTCTTGAACATTGTTGTGAAGTCGGTTTCCTGAAATTCATTCCCGATTGTTAATTAAAAATCCCAAAGTTAGCCTGTGACATCGATGGACCCCGAATTGAGATTCTTCTCTAATAATTTCCAAAAAATTTCAGAAAATTTGAAAAATTCAAAATATTGAAAAATAAAATCTTGAGCTGAAAAATTCTCAATTCGGTTACTAGGATGATTACATCAGGTATCAAATAGCAGTATAGACACCCGTACATAGGGAACCGAGGGTTACAATTTTATAGGTATTTAACAAGTTAGATTTCAAAACTTATAACCCTGTCCTGAGCCTGCTAGCGGTCGACCAACCGGTCAATCGGACCAGAGTTCGGTCGACCAGTCGGTCGGACGATGTGCACAGACGTGCACAGGTGCCTTGGCAATTAGGCCGGTCGACCACACAGTCGACCGATCCAGAGAGCTTGCTCTCTAGATCTGGCCCCGGTCTACAGGTCGGTCGACCGCTCGGTCGACTAACCAAGATAGTTAGCTCTCTGGTTTTGACTATGATCGACCGAGCGGTCGACAGACAGGATTTGGTCTTGGGGCGATCGACCGAGAGGTCGATTGAAGGCTCAAACAGTCAGAAATTTGACTGTTGGGCGGTCGACTGATAGGCCATTCTAGGCCTGTTTTGGACCCTAACGGCTAGTTTTTAAAGGCCTATATAAATGGGTCTTTGAGGGCTGTTATCACCAAGTTTTTCAAGAGAAAAATTTTCTCACTTCTTAGTGTTTTCAGCAAGTTTTTAAAAAAAGTTTTTGTGCCAAAAATTCATCTTTATTTGTTTCAAAGTTTTTGAAAAATTAAAGAAAATCAAGTATTTGAGAGTTATAGTTTTCTTTTTCATTTCTCTATCAATTCAAGAGTTTTTCCCAAGAGTTTTTCTTTATGTTTTCTTTTCAAAAATTTTATTTTCTCACATACTTGAGGAATCAATTCTAAACCTATCTTTAGGATCTTTGTTTTGTGAGAAAAATTATTTGTGATCATTTGTGATCACCAAGAGATTGTTTGTAATTTTTGTGATCATCAAGTTGTATTTTCTTTTGGTTTGTGCTTGGCTAAGTACCCACCTCTTGTGTAGAGATTTGTATTTGAGAGAGAAGTTGTGTACTACGTTGTCGGTTGTGATTCCTCAGTTGTAACGCCCCGATCCCACGGATACGGGGACGTCACTGCGACGTATATACGCAGGTCAGAAAGTGCCCCCACGTATATACGCTAAGCATTAAGTACAACAAGGATCAGAGTACAACAAAGCGTGGTATTCATTCATATGCCAACTTAAAAGTACAAATACAAAGCTATCACAGGATATGATAAAATATTACACATTTCATATGTCTTTTATCACAACCAAGTCCAAAAGTACAATATACAATAAGGACACAAAAGGCTCACGAGTTAGATGAAGACCCCGTGAGTCAAAGAGAGAAGTTTGGCACAAAAGAACAGGAACTAGTCTGTCTGCTCACTAAGAAAAGCTTGATCCTCTGTGGATGGTTCCACTTCGATCCAAGCTTCGGAACCTGAACATACAAATCCAAGGGAGTCAGGACCTCCCAACAATGAACAGGCTACAGCCAAATGGCTAAGAGACAAGAGTAGGAAGGTTAGAACACAAGTATAACGGGTATGAACAAGTAAAACATAATATCCATAAAACAGGAAATCCAGGTAAAGTTGATTACAAGCAAGATTGATTGTATACACTTAAGTCACGGTCCCATGGGGCTAGTACATCGAAGGAATAATCCAAACAAGGAAACCCTCATCTATATACTTTTATCTCATGCCACCGAAATCCAAGCGTATAGAATCAGAATTTCAAATCACACGATAATCATAACAGGATTACATGACAAAAATAACAGAAGTACATAATAGGAATCATGACAGGGATCACTGTAGGAATCGTAACATAACAGGTATCTATTATTATTATTACTCGTCTGACCCATATATCTAGGTATGTGTTTTGGTATATATCCCAACACACATACATCCATATATAAGGAAGTCGAGGGTTGTTACCGGAAGTAGATGGAGAACTGATAGAGCTTCTTATAGTAGTTCCCATACACCTGGGACCAGCTTGAGGGCCCTAAGTCCCCCTAACACGAATCTCCTGTGGGCCCTGAGTCCCACTAACACGTACCGCCAATATTTTATTCCATCACTATAAGCAAGGTATCATTCCGGCATCCATCACTTCCTCCCATTCCCCATAAAAGTTGTCCTTTTTATGGTTTATTAACATAATTATCAGATTACGGAAACGAGCAGGATCATAACTGGAATACATAACAAGAATCACAACTGGAATCATAACAGGAGATCAGATACTACATTCCCGTTATCGTGATAATTATAAGAATCAAGTGTATCATGCTTGGTGTCAAGAGATAGCATGATAAGTGGTGATATACATCAAGTAACAAGTCACTAAGTACTATATACAAACACATGAACCAAGCATAAGATCCAATATTCAGAAAAGAAATCAACTACAACAGACAGCTAAAGTTAGTCGACTAGGTGGAAGGAGTAGTCGACTAATAGTGGACTCAAGTCGACTAACAGTCTGGTCTAGTCGACTAAAACTGGGTTCCAGAGAGTTGGGTTTCTGATTCAGGAAAAGTTAGTCGACTATGGTGGAAAGGGTAGTCGACTAACAATGATCTATAGTCGACTAATAGTTAAGGTAAGTTGACTAACAGTGATTTCCAGAGAGTTGGGGTTTATTTTCAGGAAAAGTTAGTCGACTAATAATCAAGATAAGTCGACTAAAACTGTGTTCCAGAAAAGGTTACGTTTCAAATAGAGATCTCTAGTCGACTAATCCCTAGGTCAAGTCGACTAATCGTCGTCTGAAAACAGGGTACAGAACAGAATTTGATGGTTGAATTTGAAGGCCAAAAGCATGATTTCGAAGGCACAAGTGTACATGAGTTGTAAACACAAGTATACTAAAAAGTTTACAAGTCTTGGTGAGTAAAAATACTCACTTAGATCGGTTACTTGAAGCTTTACGAGTTCGAAGAGATCGTGGTCGACAAATATCACCAAAAGGATCCCCGGCGATATTACCGTCGAAGAAAGACACGGCCCAAAGACACGGTAGTGGTTGAGGTGAAGATGATGGCCTTGGTGATGTGTTGGAGGTGGTGGTTGAGGTTGAGATGAAGGAGGAATTAGGTGAAGGCAATTCTTTGGTGAAAAGAAGTAAAAAAAGAAATAGAAATGAAAAGGAAAAGTTTATATAGGTTTTAGATTTTGTAAAGGAGGTGTAAATAAAGTAGAAGAGAGGGGGTTTTTGCAAATAGGAGAGGATGAGGTGTCCCTCTTTTGGCCACTTGGCCGGCCATGGAAGAGAGAGAGAAAGAGGGGCATTAATGTGGAAGTGTGTGGAAGTTGGAATTTTGGAAAAGATTGGAATTTTGGAAAAAAGGAAAAGCTTGTGGCTTGTGGAGGAAGGAAAGAAATAAAGGAAAAGGAAAAAAGAAAAGAATTTAAAAAGGAGAAGATATTTTCTTTGGTTTGGAAAATGAAAATATTGAAAAGACAATTTCCCGGGTTTAAGTCGAAGAGGCGGAAAACATTACGGAAAATACTGAAATCGTCCCGAAATCAAGTATCTTGGAACGACTCGTAAAATTTACCAAAAATCAATAATAATATTTTAAGACTCATGGTGAAATTCGTTTGGAGAAATAATTTATAGTTTTAAAACTAAAAATCCCGGAATCAGTTAGCTACCGACTCCGGTGGAATTTTCATAAAATCATAAAATTCCCAGAAAAAGTATTTAGGTAAGAAATGTGATTTTAAGAGAAAATGTCTAAAGGACCATCTAGAAATTCCAAGCTGTTTGCAAATTAAAAATCCGGGAATCGGTCAGCAGCACTGGTCGACACCGGTTTTGAAGATTTTCATTTAATTCAGGAAAAATCCAGAAAATCATAGAAAATCTAATATATTGGAAAATAATATTTGAAACTAAAATCGATCAAATACAGAAAGTCAATTGAAAAATACGATCGAAAATCTGAATACGCAACTAAGTACGTATTCCGGAAGCGGGGTATTACAATCCACCCACCTTACAAAAATTGCGTCCTCGCAATTTCGTTAAGGGGTAAATTGAACACGAAGTGGACAAGGGTAAAATCAAAGGCTTCAAAAAAACCAAAACAGGGGTAAGGTGAACACAGGAAGGACCAGGATTGGAAATGAGAGAATGATAAGGGAAATATTTAGAAAGATAACCAACTCAAATGCAAGATCCGGGGTAGTTGTTACCATGATATCCTTGAGGTTCCTGATCTGGATACTGGTCTGCACATTCTGCTGCATCTTCTGATGCCTCCGCCGCCATGATGTGAACTTGGCCTCTGCCGTAATCTGCTCTGGGTCTTGCTCCTCTCTGTGGATTGTCATACTGTTGGGGTGGAAATGGAGCTCTCTGGTCAACGGGTTCTGGGTTCCTCCTCAGTGGTGGAGTTGGAAGTGCTGGGGCTGGAAGTGTTGGTCTGATTGGTGCCACATGTCCAAACTTTCTGTGCGGGCAATCCCTTAGCGCATGTCTCCCTGTCCCACATGCCAAACATAATCCATTGGCCATTCGACAATCTCTCTTATAATGTCCGGGTATGTGGCAGAAATTGCATATGATCTGAGGAAGAGGAGGTCGGAATGGTCGCTTCATCATCGGGTCATGGGTTGTCCTAGCTGCATCTTCCTCATCCATCAACTGAAAAGGCCTCTTCATGGCCTGGTTCCTTATCAAGGTCAATTTCTTCTTCTCCAGTCCACGCTCCACTTCTCGAGCTATGGTGAGGACTTCAGAATAGGTCTTCAGCTGTTGGGGTATTAAGAAGACTTGGATATCCATCTGTAAGCCCTGTTGAAATCTACTTGCCCGCTTCTCCTCATCAGTCACCATGTATGGAGCAAAGCGGCTAAGTCTGAGAAATTTCGCGGCATACTCATCCACGGACCGATTCCATTGTTGAGGTCGGATGAACTGTTCTTCCATGTCTTTCTGAGCAGTGGCAGGGAAGAATCTGCTATAGAAGCTCTTAGAGAATTGGTCCCATGTGACCGGCTTCTCCAATCTTGCCTCCTCAGCTAGCCACCAAGTTCTGGCTACATCTTTCAATTGAATCTTGGCGACCTCCACTTGATTTTCTTTGGAACTCGGGCTGCATTCAACAGGTCTGTGGTGTCCGTCAGCCATTGTTCAGCTTCTAGGGGTTTTTCTCCTCCCGTGAATGTGGCTGGTTGCAACCGTCTAAAGTCCGATATATTCCCCGGCCTTTGTCCCTTTGGAGCCGCTAACTCTTGCCGAAGGAGTTCCGTCTGTTGTTGCTGATTCTCCATCATTGCCTGGATAACCCTCAGAATATCCACATTCTCTCCCGTGGGTCCATTCGATACTTGTCCAGAGTTGTTACGACCAGATCTTCTATCCATACCTAGTTGGTGAAAGATGACTGGAAAGAGCTGTAAAAATGGAAAGATTTTAGGACATGAGGGAAGGAATCAAGAAGGACTAGATAACTTTGTACATTGTAGTTGGCAATAGCAAATTACTAGAATTTGCTGCTTGATTGTACTATAGGAGTGAGAGCCTATGCTCTGATACCATCCTGTAACGCCCCGATCCCACGGATACGGGGACGTCACTGCGACATATATACGCAGGTCAGAAAGTGCCCCCACGTATATACGCTAAGCATTAAGTACAACAAGGATCAGAGTACAACAAAGCGTGGTATTCATTCATATGCCAACTTAAAAGTACAAATACAAAGCTATCACAGGATATGATAAAATATTACACATTTCATATGTCTTTTATCACAACCAAGTCCAAAAGTACAATATACAATAAGGACACAAAAGGCTCACGAGTTAGATGAAGACCCCGTGAGTCAAAGAGAGAAGTTTGGCACAAAAGAACAGGAACTAGTCTGTCTGCTCACTAAGAAAAGCTTGATCCTCTGTGGATAGTTCCACTTCGATCCAAGCTTCGGAACCTGAACATACAAATCCAAGGGAGTCAGGACCTCCCAACAATGAACATGCTACAGCCAAATGGCTAAGAGACAAGAGTATGAAGGTTAGAACACAAGTATAACGGGTATGAACAAGTAAAACATAATATCCATAAAACAGGAAATCCAGGTAAAGTTGATTACAAGCAAGATTGATTGTATACACTTAAGTCACGGTCCCATGGGGCTAGTACATCGAAGGAATAATCCAAACAAGGAAACCCTCATCTATATACTTTTATCTCATGCCACCGAAATCCAAGCGTATAGAATCAGAATTTCAAATCACACGATAATCATAACAGGATTACATGACAAAAATAACAGAAGTACATAATAGGAATCATGACAGGGATCACTGTAGGAATCGTAACATAACAGGTATCTATTATTATTATTACTCGTCTGACCCATATATCTAGGTATGTGTTTTGGTATATATCCCAACACACATACATCCATATATAAGGAAGTCGAGGGTTGTTACCGGAAGTAGATGGAGAACTGATAGAGCTTCTTATAGTAGTTCCCATACACCTGGGACCAGCTTGAGGGCCCTAAGTCCCCCTAACACGAATCTCCTGTGGGCCCTGAGTCCCACTAACACGTACCGCCAATATTTTATTCCATCACTATAAGCAAGGTATCATTCCGGCATCCATCACTTCCTCCCATTCCCCATAAAAGTTGTCCTTTTTATGGTTTATTAACATAATTATCAGATTACGGAAACGAGCAGGATCATAACTAGAATACATAACAAGAATCATAACTGGAATCATAACAGGAGATCAGATACTACATTCCCGTTATCGTGATAATTATAAGAATCAAGTGTATCATGCTTGGTGTCAAGAGATAGCATGATAAGTGGTGATATACATCAAGTAACAAGTCACTAAGTACTATATACAAACACATGAACCAAGCATAAGATCCAATATTCAGAAAAGAAATCAACTACAACAGACAGCTAAAGTTAGTCGACTAGGTGGAAGGAGTAGTCGACTAATAGTGGACTCAAGTCGACTAACAGTCTGGTCTAGTCGACTAAAACTGAGTTCCAGAGAGTTGGGTTTCTGATTCAGGAAAAGTTAGTCGACTATGGTGGAAAGGGTAGTCGACTAACAATGATCTATAGTCGACTAATAGTTAAGGTAAGTCGACTAACAGTGATTTCCAGAGAGTTGGGGTTTATTTTCAGGAAAAGTTAGTCGACTAATAATCAAGATAAGTCGACTAAAACTGTGTTCCAGAAAAGGTTACGTTTCAAATAGAGATCTCTAGTCGACTAATCCCTAGGTCAAGTCGACTAATCGTCGTCTGAAAACAGGGTACAGAACAGAATTTGATGGTTGAATTTGATGGCCAAAAGCATGATTTCGAAGGCACAAGTGTTCTTGGTGAGTAAAAATACTCACTTAGATCGGTTACTTGAAGCTTTACGAGTTCGAAGAGATCGTGGTCGACAAATATCACCAAAAGGATCCCCGACGATATTACCGTCGAAGAAAGACACGGCCCAAAGACACGGTAGTGGTTGAGGTGAAGATGATGGCCTTGGTGATGTGTTGGAGGTGGTGGTTGAGGTTGAGATGAAGGAGGAATTAGGTGAAGGCAATTCTTTGGTGAAAAGAAGTAAAAAAAGAAATAGAAATGAAAAGGAAAAGTTTATATAGGTTTTAGATTTTGTAAAGGAGGTGTAAATAAAGTAGAAGAGAGGGGGTTTTTGCAAATAGGAGAGGATGAGGTGTCCCTCTTTTGGCCACTTGGCCGGCCATGGAAGAGAGAGAGAAAGAGGGGCATTAATGTGGAAGTGTGTGGAAGTTGGAATTTTGGAAAAGATTGGAATTTTGGAAAAAAGGAAAAGCTTGTGGCTTGTGGAGGAAGGAAAGAAATAAAGGAAAAGGAAAAAAGAAAAGAATTTAAAAAGGAGAAGATATTTTCTTTGGCTTGGAAAATGAAAATATTGAAAAGACAATTTTCCGGGTTTAAGTCGAAGAGGCGGAAAACATTACGGAAAATACTGAAATCGTCCCGAAATCAAGTATCTTGGAACGACTCGTAAAATTTACCAAAAATCAATAATAATATTTTAAGACTCATGGTGAAATTCGTTTGGAGAAATAATTTATAGTTTTAAAACTAAAAATCCCGGAATCAGTTAGCTACCGACTCCGGTGGAATTTTCATAAAATCATAAAATTCCCAGAAAAAGTATTTAGGTAAGAAATGTGATTTTAAGAGAAAATGTCTAAAGGACCATCTAGAAATTCCAAGCTGTTTGCAAATTAAAAATCCGGGAATCGGTCAGCAGCACTGGTCGACACCGGTTTTGAAGATTTTCATTTTAATTCAGGA
This sequence comes from Agave tequilana, assembly GCA_038442645.1. Classification (NCBI taxonomy): domain Eukaryota; kingdom Viridiplantae; phylum Streptophyta; class Magnoliopsida; order Asparagales; family Asparagaceae; genus Agave; species Agave tequilana. The sequence goes on along the minus strand of JAVJIF010006378.1, from coordinate 29,120 downwards.
AAAATCCAGAAAATCATAGAAAATCTAATATATTGGAAAATAATATTTGAAACTAAAATCGGTCAAATACAGAAAGTCAATTGAAAAATACGATCGAAAATCTGAATACGCAACTAAGTACGTATTCCGGAAGCGGGGTATTACATCAGTGGAGGTCCCTGTATAGAAGATCCTATAGTGGATAGTTGAAATCCTTCTGTGTGAAGGCGGGGACGTAGAGCAGTGACTCGAACCTTGAAATATATCCTTGTGTTTGCGCTTGATCCACACACACACACACACACACACACACACACTCTCTCTCTCTCATATCTTGCGTTGCTTTATATTATTCATATTCATATACATGCTAGATATAGTTTGTGTGCCCACACTTTGTTCAAGCAAGAGAGCTTATAAAGCACCTCAACTCTTAATCTAAAGGAATCTAGAGGAGTAGTTTCAGAGCCCTTCACGGGGAATTCGGGCTCACTCTTTGTTACACGTTGTGTATTAGCAATTAGTTTTAAATTTTGTATCATTTGTCTAAGATTAGCTTGTACACTTATTCACCCTCCCTCTAAGTGTACTTTCAATCTTGACTTGATCCAAACATTTGATTCCTTTGAGTTTTGACTCCTCTTTGAGTACTAAATGTATTCTTTATCTTGAGCTCTTAAATTAACATTTATTGACTTTAAAACTTGACTTTGAGTCTTTTATTGAAGTTAAATACTTGAACTAAGATCATAATTAAAATTTGAAATTTAAATTTAAACATGCAAGATTATTAGTACTATAATTACATGAATTAATCATCATCAAAACAAGAGTGATGGGCCTTTAGGCCATCATTAACATCCAAATTGACGCTATTTTTATTACTAACAAATATGTATTGAAGTAGTCAAGTCTTTTTTTTTGTCGACAACCCTTGGTTACCAATCTAACCTTGTATTTATCGATAGATCCATCGGGTTTTAATTTTCTTTTGAAAATCCACTTACTCCTGATTAGCTTACTTCAGGCGGCATGTTTACCAATTTTCAAGTATGATTATTTAGGCTAGATTATTCTTTGCTATTTACAGCTTCTTTTCACATTTGTGCTTTTGGGATAAATATAGCCTCCTTAAATATTTGAGGCTCACTTTCAAGACCAAAGGACTTAAAGATTCTTGATATCTTACTCCTTCTTAGTTCAACTTCCACGTTAATTGTGGTTCACTAGGCTTGCCCGAAAATATGTCTTCAAAGAGCACAAATATCTCTTGATTTGATAATATGTTTACATGAATATCAGGTATTTCTGATTTGTTTTTCAAAAATTTATAAGCACTGCTATTCAAGACATAACCTATGAAAATACAGTCAACTATTTTTTATCCCAACTTAATCTTCTTAAATAGTGAAGCTGGCATTTTTGCAAGGCACCCCCACGTTTTGGTGTAATTGTAGGAAGGAGACATTTCATGCCATAATTTGAATGGAGTAAAATCAATTTTCTTGTGAGATACTCTGTTTAGAATATAATTTGCAATTAACAAAGCTTTTCCACATAAGTTCGTGGTGCACTAGAACTTACAAGTATGAAATTAACCATCTCTTTTAAAGTCCTTTTTTTTTCTTTCAAAAATCACATTCTGGCGAGAAGTGTGGGGAACTATGATTTGATGAATTAATCAAAATTAGTACACAACTCACTGAATTCATTTGATTCATATTCTTTGTCTCGGTCGGCTTTTAAAATCTTTATTTTCTTGTTGAGTTGATTCTCAACCTCGACTTTGTATATTATAAACATACTCATTGTCTAATCTTTACTGTTTAAAAGATACACGTAATGATATCTTATACAGGCATCAATAAAAGCAATAATATACTTTTTCTCACATCTTGTTGGCGCAAATTTCAAGTCGCATAAGTGGCATAAATTAACCCTATAGGTTCAGTATTTCGTTCAACTGAATGAAGAGAATATTTTGCGAACTTGGCCTCAATATATATCTCACATTTGTGAATTTTTTCTAAGTTAAGTTTAGAAATGTATCCTAAATTAGACAAGTTCCGTAAAAACTTATAATTTACATGCCCTAATCTAGCATGTCACAATATAGGAGACTCAAGTAAATAAAAAGAAAGTTTTCCTTTATTGATGACTTTAAGATACAGATATACGAACTTTTTGTCTACAACAGCAATATTGGCCTTAAAAAGATCATCAACAAGATAAACCATTCTAAATCCCTTCTTATTAAGGATTGACTTGGATATCAGGTTTTTGTAGATATCTAGAAGATGTAACACTTCATTTAGTGTAAGCTCCTTTCCAGAGTTAAAGGAAGTCCTGATCGGTGCACAACTGGCCTCATTGGTCAGGTCGGTGATAATCTCGTATAATCGACTGTCTAAATATCCTAAGGGTACACCCTTAGCTCCTAACTTTTTATATTTAAATCACTTAACATTTTTTGCCACTAAAAGTGTGGGAGTAAAACATTTTCACTCTTTTTAATCCCAATTAACTCTTGTTTTTGGTCTACTCCAACGTATATCTTATTCATTTGAAAATGGAATTGAACATGTGAATATATCACGTTCATCACTAATGAAAAGAGAACACATTTCAATCATTTCCTGTGTGTTTCGCATAAAATTTTAGCTTAAATTATTTCAAACTCACTTGAACAATTTCAAATTTCTCAACCTCACTTGAACAACTCCAAGTTTAACTGTTCAGGTTAAGTTCAAGTTCTGCGGGCTACAATCTCTTTCAATAAAATTCTTAAAAATAAAAATAAAAATAAAGAAAGAAAACAAAATGAAAATGTCGTCTTGGGGGGGGGAAAACCTCATATGGGCCTTTTGGGCTCCAAAACCCTGGGCTTTATGCACAAAAATGTCCGACGCCTCTCCAGCGACGCCCATTAAGGCGGTGCACCTTGCCGCCGAGCCTCACGCGCAGGCGTGAGAGCTGTGCGTGAGGCTCTCTCAATCTCTCTCGTCTCTATCATTTTACTGCTTCAATTTGGATTCCGGCACCCACAGCCTCGCGACGACGGCAGCGCCTGCCTCCGGCGTTCACGCGACGTCGTCGACTTATGCCGGCAAATTGGTAATTTTTTTTTGCCTTTGATCTTAAAACATGATTTTTTTTCTTTTTGCACAATTATATTAATCATTGATTTTTAAAAGCATGCCGTGATTATGAAACTAACATGCGGGTATAATTTTGAGAAAAATCGGTTCTTGTACTATATAAAAATCGCATTTTTTTTTTTTTTACTCATTGAGAGATAATAATAGAAACAGAAGAAAATCTATCCTCAAAGCCCCTTCGTTGTTGAGTTATTTTTGAGATAAATGGCTACTTATGCATTACTCGAGGCGATTTTAGTTAATTGAATAATTAGCTGAATAGATATCTTGCAGCAACTTCATGCTCTCATCTAGTTTCTCACAGACCACATCAACAGTACTTAGATGGTCACAGACCTTCCCAATCATTATCATTACATCAATAGCCATTCTTCCTACATGCTTTCATCTAGATACGTAGATTTTGCTCTTCAATACGATTATTTAGTATAAGAAGATTCTCACAAGTTTGCTAGTTAGTTTAGGTGGTCAGGGGGAGGAATCCATGACGGATAGCAGCATCCCGTACTTTCTCGACATCGTTCATTGCTCCACCACACTCGTGTGTATCCCATCCTTCTAGTGCGTGCACTATTCCAGCCACACGCCATGCGCTTATCAACCTCCTTTGAAGCCAATTCTGCCACATTCATATTTTCATATTAGCAAAATGAATCAAAATTAGAAGCTGCGGAACAATACAACGATAGTTTTAATGCAATCAAAGTCTAAATGTCACGCCTAGCTTGGAAAACTAAATGCATTAGCGTAATTTATCTGTAATGTAAAGTTAATTGGCAAGAAAATGAGAGAGTTGATGGTTGATGGTAACTATCTTACTTTTATTTGAAAATGTGTGAAAACATGAAGACGAGTAACATTGTAAATATTATCAGGAATTTCTTAGTTCTCGAACTTAGTCATACAGAGAATCTTGGTGTTGCAACTCTACTGCAATACACAAATCTTAATTTACCTCACAAGTATGTAAGTTCTCAAATGCCATGGGGACGACCATGGCTGGAGTGTTGTAATAAACACAGTCGCTGCGCACCTTCTTGGGTGGAAACTGGGAGAAGGGAATGAAACACGTCCCTTTGTCTGCCCTTAGTTGCTCTTCGTCACTCAGTCTATCTCCCACCAGCCACACCTGCAAAATTCAAAGCGTCAACAAGAATTGTTCTGTTCCTCTGTGGAGAGTGGTCTGTATACTTGGCGTAGACTAGGTTATAAACGAGAAAAAGAACTTTTTCACCATAGTTGCAGCTTACAAGACACAACTTTCATCGTTTGGAAATAATTTTGCAAAGAATTTTTCTTCAAAAGAAAGAAAACGCATAACTGGTAATTTCATTGAGTGGATAATAGATACAACCTAAATAATGACTTTGTTTACAGAACTCCAGAAAAGCAAAATATTTGACTTTTATTTTGAAAACTAATTCAGCAACTTGGGTATAACTAGAAAAAGACATTCAGCCAAATTAAACATGACTAAAACCTTGAGGATTCTTTTATTTCTTCGTTTTGAGAAAGAAAAAAAAAAGGATGGAGTCTAAGACTCCAGTGGCAGCCTGATATATTGATTAAAAGAGAACAAGGGGAAAAAATATATTAGAGATTTAGACTATCACATCATAGAACCTAGCTTTATTATACTTTTAGAATTAATTTATTCTGATAAAATAATCAACACCTCAAGTGAACCGAAATGTGATTTTATACATTCGTTGTAGTGCCCATGGGGAGCAGAAGTTATCAAGGATTGGTATGCATTCAATATATGACTTAGTTTCTTTCAGTAGTTATCAAACAAAAGTTAACTTAGTTTCTGAAAACTTCTATTTGAAATATGCAAAGGGAAAAGAACTTTACTCTGGCGTCATAATTGTCAGATAAGACAAGATTGGGTGCTAAATTTGTTGGCATGCAAATTTTCAGCATCTCAAATTCTTCTCTACGAGGTATCGCCACCTGTTGCAACACGAACTCATGTTAAACAACATTGATGTTGTCACATTCAACCAATTTATTGCTCTGTACTACATCACATAAGTTGTAAATAACAGTGTCAACAGTGACAATTTCAATGAGTTGTGGGATTTGGAAAGATCTCTGCAAAAGTAAAATTAGAATCTACAAGGCCTTGCTTTTATAAAATGTATAAGATCTAGGTTTATAGAAGGTACCTTAATTCCCTTTTGACATAAAGCTATGGTTATTGCACCAGACATCTTAGAAAGCTTTCCTTTCAGCAGAACTTGATCAGTCCCTTTAGGGATGCTCTTAATCACAACAGCGACCACTAAACTACTTCCATCCACAATTCGTATCTGGAGTTTTGGATGCTTGTTAAGGTAAAGTTCGCCACTTCTGTTTAGTTCTTCCCTCTGCAACATTAACATGTAATTAGTTAGTCTTCCTAACATTTGTATTCTGCAGAATAGAAAATTCTGTTTTGGTTTTTTTTTTACCCCATCTGAAAAATTCGTGCAATTTCATGTGAGAAAAGAAAATGATAAGTTTTTTTCCAACTAATACTTAAAATGTGCACCAGTATAATGTAAATAAATGAATTATTCTGATTTTTTCAGGGATCAAGTATATAGTGTAGACCAAACCGGTGCTTTTATATATTTTAAAATAGGTTCTTTTTTTGGGGTAAAAATTTGAAATAGGTATCCATAAAGACTTGGAAACTTTTTTTTTTTGAAAAAAAGAAGTTTTGTGGATTCACTTCTTCAATCTCTATGCTTCTTTTTTAAAAAAAATAACAATAACCTTCTGTTTGAATGGAGCATTTTCATAACTTCATTATATCACTTAATGAAAGGGGGTAGAATCAAAAGCCTTCGTTCAAAACTAATGTATAAATAAATTCTATGATTTTTCCTTAAAAAAAAAATTCCATGATTTTGTTCATCATTCCACTTCCAATAGACAGAACCTACCTGATTCAAGAGACCTAAACTTAAAACTTTGATCCCTCTTTTTTCTGCCTCCATTATTGCCTCCTCAATCAAGCCATTGATCTCATCCTTCTCCTTGGATAAAAAATACTATGAACACATAAATAAGTCAGTTACATAGCTTATTACAAGATAGGAAATTGAAATTCATTTCAAGATACCATTATCTTACTTGGAAACTGTAGCGAGGTATCATCCATGTCTGCATTTCAAGCTTCCCTAACTTATTTCTCTGCAACGCAATTGCTGAACCACAGATCCAAGTCAGCAGCATGGCTCCATACGTCAATGGCCACATCAACCATGTATAATAATTTGGAGCAAATGGCTTAGAAGCCATGCCAGAGAACCCAAATGGTATGTGATAGACAGACTGCAGGGTGGTTAGGTGAGTCAGGTGAACTACATCCGGTGTCTCCTCCTTTTCTTTTAGCAAATTCGCGTACAATTCGTCAGAAGACTTGTCCATCGTTCCATATATGTAGTCATAGAATGGCATGAACAAGGAGTAATTTGTTCGAAATTTGGTATGATGGAGGGAATGATATCTATAAATGTTAATCACAAACTTTATATTTAAAAGACTTGTAGAATGTTTAAAAACAAAATGGAACTAGAGTTGCTTAGAAAGTGTTACTTTCATGAAAGTAATACACTAAAGTTTTCTCAATTACTTACGATGGTCTATACATTATATATTTAAGAAGTGGAAATCTGTCAAACACCCATTTAGGGACCATCTCAAAGTTGCAATGCCCCATGTAGTTCATGACATCAATATAATTGAGATATCCAACAGCCCCTATCATGCTAAGAGTACGAGTGAATGCCATGGCGACAAATGGCATGGAAAATAGTATGAAATAGAAAAACTCCTCGATGAATGGATGGATCACAGCTGCAGCATGGAGAGAAAGAAACATTAATTCAGTGGATTTGATCTATGAAAATCATTGCCCTACTGTCGAGAAGCTAAGAATTTTATTTGTAGTCCTTTTATCAATATCCTTACCAGTGATTGGTTCTGTCACTATAGAAGCATGGTGGTGGGAGTGGTAGCGAGCATACAAGAAATGGTGATGCAAAGCCCTGTGCAACCAGTAATAGAGGAACTCAACTGGACCCATATGGAGTAGAATGGTGAGAATTATGCCTTTGGTATTCCACCAAGGTGAATGTGCGGCTCCAAGTAGATATGCATGTGCTAGATAGAATATAATGCCGTTCAGAATAATTGAGTCATCCCTGCAATTCACCATTCCAATTATAGTATCAGAAGACCTACAAGTAAATGTATGCGTGGATGTTTGAATTCAAATGTTTTGCACAAAAGAAATTGTACTCGTGATCATCTGCAAGTCTTTGGTTTGAATGTAGTTGAGGCGCTCTCTACTGAGATTTTTTGCAAGTTTGGTGCCAATATAGCATTTATTATAAATGTTTACTTTCCTCCTTTCTATAATATCTGTAATATCTCTGATTTACGGTACTTGATTTAATGGTAAATATTGTATTTAAGATGCACATGTGATTCGTATTAAGGATTATATTTTTATTTTATGTGGGTTATTGTAAATAATTGCTATAAATTTTTATAAATTGTATTAATTATTTTTAGTTGTTACTAATGTGTGTCGATATCGATTATTGTTAATTGCCAGTGTTATTATTACTATTATCATTATAATTATTAGTTGTTGTTGTTATTATTCCATTATGATTATTATTTGTTGCTACTATTATTATAATTATTGTTATTTTTATTAACCTTACTATTATTGTTGGTATTAATCCCGAACACTTTGGCCAAGCCCACTCTCTTTCTTTCATTTTCTTTTCATTTCTCCTTCTTTTTCTTATTCTCTTTTGGCCTAAAACAAGCCCAAACCCATTACCATATGCTAAACCCACAACCCATAAATCCAAATACCCATTATCACCACCCCATATATGTTAGCCCAGAGGCCCTTCACTCTAGTTTCGATGATGATTAACTCATGTAGTTATAGTTTACTAATAATCTTGTGATATTTAGTTTCAGATATTTGATCAAGTTATTAGTAGGTGATTAGCTTCAACAAAGGAGTTTTGGAGCTTTCACATTGTAATTCAAGAGCTCGCGTGTCAAGATCGCATCTAATACTCGGTTAGAATCAAGCTCGGTGGATCATGTTTTGGATCAAGTCGACTTGGAGAAGGAGTTCTACAAGAAGATCTCGGTTTGTTTAGTTTAGTTTATTTAGATCATTGTAAAGATTAGATAGTGTTGATATGCTCAAGTTCACAATTCACACACAAATTTTCAGTTTATTGGTTTTTGGTTTAACCGATATTGGATTTCATGTCAAAAATATAGATATAATATCTTTCATGTATATTGGATTCTATCTATATATAATATGCTTCAAAATTGTTTTAATATTATGTTTTTGTATTTACATGAGTTTTGGAGAAAACTGTTTTCATTTCAAGAATCTAAGTTTGAAAAATACCGATTTTGGTTTAAGGCAAAATTTTAATATCACAAAAATGGTTCAAATTGTTTATAATATGTATTGAATTTTAGTCACACATATTTGTATCTCAAAGATCTTGTAAGAACTTATTTTTGTAAAATTTATATGAATTTATGGAATTTTAATTAAATCAAAAAGACCAGTTTTCATGTCCTTTATCTCTGCCTGTTTTGTGTTGGCGGTCGACCGGGCGGTCGACCAGACCAGTAGTCGGTCGACCGGCCCGGTCGACCGACTGAAGTTCCCTTGCTCTCGGGTAAGGGCGGTCGACCGGGCGGTCGACCAGAGGTAGGCAACAGTCAGAATTTGACCGTTGGACGGTCGACCGCCCGGTCGACCGTAAGGTCAGAAATGACCAGATTTGGCTGCCAACGGATCTATTTTTCAAATGGCTATAAATAGGACTTTTGCTTGGCTGATTTCAATAAGGTTTTTGAGAGCTTTACTTTTCATCTCTTTAGAGTTTTTGTAGCTATTTAAAGAAAAATTTTGGGCTAAAAGTTTTGATTTTGATTTGTGTTTTTAAGGGTTGGATATTCAAAGAATAGAGATTTTGGGAAATTGGTTTTTGGTTGATATTCTTGATATATATCTTATATTTTCCCAAGAGCTTTCTTTGAGATTTTATCTTCCATACTCGATTTTCTCACACTTGAGCTATTCCTCTATCCTATGAATATGATCCTTGTGTTGGTGAGAAAAAGAGTTTGTGGGAAGCCCTTTGAGATCACCAAGAGTGGTTTGTGGTCCTTGAGACCACTAAGTTGTAATCTTTGCTTTGGCTTGTTGTTACCCCTCTTGTGGTGTGGTGGTTGTTGGTTGTTGGCTTGGTGCCTTACCTCTTGTGTAGAGGTGGTTGTTGTTGGAGAGAGGAGGTGTGTTCTCCTTGTGTTGTATTACCCAAATCCTCGGTGGAGGTTCCATGTGTGGGAAGTCCTTTGTGGACTCATTATTGGAAATCCTTCTGTGTGAAGGCGGGGACATAGAGCGGTGGCTCGAACCTCGAAACACATCTCGGCGTTTGCGTTTGATCAACTTTCTCTAAACTCTCTCTTTAATATCTAGCATCGATTCATATTGCTCATATCATATATATATGCTTGGGTTTGATTGTGCGTCATACTTGTGTTAAACCAAGAGAGCTTCATATAGCACCTCAACTCTTATTCAGAGAAATCAAGAGGAGTTAGTTCAGAGTCCTTCATCGGGAATTCGGCTACACTCTTTGGTTACACTAAGTGCGTTGCAATTAGTTTTTAAATTCTGCATTATTTGTCATTAGATTAGCCATACACCTATTCACCCTCCTCTTGGTGTACTTTCAATTGGTATCAGAGCTTATGCTCCTGATATTAGGTTTAACCACCTAGGAGTGAGATCTTGATTGCTAATCTAACATTTGCATTTGCATACTTATTGTTTACACACACTCATGGATTACCCTCGCATGTTTGATGTCTCTAAAATTGATATATGGAAAGTTAGGATGTGTGCTCATTAAAAACCCTATGTTTTCATGTTTACCTTGCCGTTACTAAGGAATCTTATTTTGGCAATAGCAAACATAAAAAGGCTAATGCAGAAGCCCTAAAGACATTTAGAAAATCTCTTAGTAAGGAATATTTAAATATGGTTTCTCATTGTAAATTCGCCTTTGCAGCGTGGAACATATTGACATCTCCCGAGCTACAAACGCAAATCAATGAGGAGGTCTTGTAATGAGTGTATGGATGAACATGCTTTAAATAATGAACTAGTTATAAGGTGTGAAAAATTGTTAGAAAAATATAAACTTTTGAAAAAGAAAAATTTTGCATTAAATAAAGAAAATAAGGATTTGATTTCAAAACTTAATTTGTCTTTGCAAGAGAAGGTTGAGATTGCTAATGAAAGGGACTCATTGAAATCCAAACTTGAACTGGCCCTAAAAGAAAATAAAATTTTGAAAAATAAAAATGATAGTGAAAATGTTTTGATGAAAAATGAGGTTCTATCTTCAAAACTTGATTTTGTGTTAAAAGAAAATGAATCTTTGAAAAATAAAATTATTTCTATTTCAAAGGAATTAGATTTAATTTCTAATGTAAATAAATCTTTGAAAAATGATTTTGACTCACATGTTTGCCATGCTAGTGTAGCCTCACCTTCTAGTGTATATTGCATGCTCCACCTCTTCTTTCATTATTGAAAATGATATATCCATATTAAAGAAGAGTGTTGATTGTTTGGGCTCCACTCTGAGCCAATGTGCCATGAACCACACACGTTTGGAATTCATGTTTCACAAGAAACAAGTTCTACCTATGCATGCACACAAACCACGGCATACACATGCTTCTCACGTTCATACACATAACACTATGTATGCTCATGTGTACACTTGTATATATTGTAGACGTAAGAGCCACCTTGCAAAATTTTGCTTTGATAGAATTAATGATTCAAATTTTGTAAATAGATTTGTTTGGGTTAGGAAAGGAGCTAACCCCCATGGACCCAAAAGAGTATGGGTATCAAAAACTACTATTTTATTTGATGTAGGTGTAGGCTCTCACATGACGTGAGAGATGTTGGTGCCTTGAGGTGAATGTGTTCAGAGCTAAACGGCGACTATTTTGGATGCATCACTTTCAAGGAGAATTTGGTGGGAGGACCACCATGGTTTGGAGACAGAGATGTGCCCTAATAGTTTTGGTAACGATCTCTAACTCCCATTAAGTTTACATGCTTTAATGTTATTGATTTTTAGCATGTTTTGATTACTATGTTAAATGTCATGATAATTAGACTTGTGATATACATGATTAGTATTTGGGATACACCCATGTTTATATGGATCTATATTGTCTTTGTGTTCTCACCTTAGTTTAACTATTGTGTATATCATAGATCTAAGACTTGTGCATTTACTTAATGATCATATAAGTTTATGTTTTGTTTTATGCTTCATGTTTTGATTACATGTTTAGATGTAGTTTTCATTAAAACTTGTGTATAAACTTGTACAACTAGTGAGCCACAAGTAGATTATTATATGTTTATGCTCGATTGCTTATTTGTACTCATTAGATGTACTAGTATAGCCTAGTTTTGATGATTAATGCATTCCAACTTGTATTCCCTATTTTTAGACATATTTTTATGATAATATATTTTAACTTCATGTATATATCAATTTTGCCAAAACTTTTAGATATACATGTATAACCTTGAGTCATTTGCGTTTCATGTAAAATTTCTTTATGGACTCAATTGTGTTTGGGATATGTATGTATACTTCTAGTTGAGATAAAACATACATATACCTTGAAGTTGGTATTATTTTTATGAAAATTAAATTTTGATGATTTTCATATTTTTGAGAAGGAATTTCATATGAGCTTTGTTGCCTTATTCCATGACTTTTGTTGATTACATGATTTTTCACTCACATTATTCTTGTTTACTCATGATTTTTATTTCATGAGCATTTATGTGCTATATAGATTTTCAGTATTGATGATTGTGTGATTTTCATATTTTCATCGATATATTCTTGTTTTATTCTTTACTTGAAGGATTTCGTACTAGTTTTCAAGTTTATCATAAAACTAGTTGAATGAGCTTTCAAACTTGTCAAAATTATTTTCAAATCCTATTTTTGAAAACCCCTTCCATCGAAAAGGGTGGTTGAATGGGCGATCATGCCTTGTATGCTCAAATTGAAAATCATTTTAACTTGTGCATATAGGGTGGTCTTTATGAGTTATACACTTGATCCTCATTGTGTTTTCAATTGGTATCACAACTGATATTTATTTTGTATACTCATATTTGTTTCTATATATGTATGCTTCAACTTCAAATAGTATCAATTTCGATTGGTATTTAATTTTTCATACATATATATGTGTTTTGATTGTGCTTACTATATCTCTATATTTTTAAGCACAAATTTTGCTATGCTTGATTTGGTCCTTAATGACAATTATTTTTTAATTGGTATCTTATACAAGCTTATGCATTATTTTCATTTGTATTTCATAAAGGGGGAGAAAATTCATGCTTTATCTTTCAATCGGTTTTGTTTAAAATTTATATCTTACTCTCACTCTTTATGTTGAAAAATGATATTTATCAATTGATATCTTACTTTTCAATTGGTTTCCTTCGCTCCTAATAAAAATTATTTTCAATTGGTATATGTTTCATTTTCAATATTGGTATCAAGAATCTTAAATTGATAGTATTCTCTATTTGGTATCTTTATTGCAAAATGATTTTAGTGTTTAACCAAAAAGGATTGGTTTATATTTTTAATTAGTATATACTTCATTTTATATTGGTATCTTTATTGAAGTGAATTATGTTTACCTAAAATGAAAGTCAAAACCAAATTTATTGAAATTGGTTTTGATATTGAAATTGAAAAATGTTTTTATTTTCATTTGGTATCAATACTTACATTATATACATTCTTACAATTGATATCAAAAGTGTAAAATATTTTCAATTGGTACTAATTTTTAAAATTGGTATCAAGATTTACAATATATATATATATATATATATATATATATATATATATATATATATATATTTGTTTCAATTGGTATCAAAAACTCACAATGTCTCATTCTCTATTGGTATGAAAACTTTACAAGATGTTTTCAATTGGTATCTTTTGGTACTTTAAAATTTTTTGTGTAGTTTCTATTTGTATCATACTTTGGTATCAAAATGTTTTGATATTTATTACTTATATGTAAGGGAAGCTTAACATCTTCTCTATATATATAGATTCATGTTGAGTGTATCTCATATTGAGGCGCTTGACCACTCTTCTTTATGTCTTACACATGTGTAGAGGGAGCTTCATGTCTCCTTTTATGTATTGCATATTATGCTTTATGTGGTTAGGGCTTAGTTATCTCTTTTCATATAAATGCATGTATGCAGGGGGATTTAACTTCACGTCTCTCTTCTTCATGAATGCATATCGCATATATATCTTTATTGTTTGTTTTGACAAAAAAAGAAAATTTCTTTTGAGTTTATTTTGTACCCCTTTGTTGATGATTTGACAAAAAAAGGGGAGAGAAATTTGGAGTTTTATATATGCATGTTATGCATGTTTACTTTTGTTTACTTTTACCATTGGTATATAAATTTACAATTGGTATAAGAGCAATTGACATCATGCATGTTTATTTATGCATGTTTATGCATATCTATACTGAGCATTCATTACATATCTTTATTGTTTATTGCTATGTATAAGTTAAGGGGGAGCTTCTATGAAGCTTAACTTTAATCCATGCATATATAACTCCATGAGTTTTATCATCATCAAAAAGGGGGAGATTTTTGGCTCAGAGGCCCTTTACTAGTTTTGATGATGATTAACTCATGTAGTTATAGTTTACTAATAATCTTGTGATATTTAGTTTCAGATATTTGATTAAGTTATTAGTAGGTGATTAGCTTCAACAAAGGAGTTTTGGAGGTTTTACATTGTGATTTAAGAGCTCGCACGTCAAGATCGCACTAGTACTCGGTTGGAGTCGAGCTCGGTGGATCATGTTTTGGATCGAGTCGACTTGGAGAAGGAGTTCTACAAGAAGACCTTGATTTGTTTAGTTTAGTTTGTTTAGATCATTGTAAAGATTAGATAGTGTTGATATGCTCAAGTTCACAATTCACACATAAGTTTTCAGTTTATTGGTTTTTTGTTTTCGGTTTAGCTGATATTAGATTTCATGTCAAAAACATAGATATAATATCTTTCATGTATATTGGATTCTATCCATATATAATATGCTTCAAAGTTGTTTAATATCATATTTTTGTATTTACATGAGTTTTGAAGAAAACAGTTTTTCATTTCAAGAATCTAAGTTTGGAAAATACCGATTTTGGTTTAAAGCAAAATTTCAATATCACAAAAATGGTTCAGATTGTTTATAATATGTATTAAATTTTAGTCACATATTTGTATTTCAAAGATCTTGTAAGAACTTATTTTTGTAAATTTTATATGAATTTATGGGATTTTAATTAAATAAAAAAGATTAGTTTCATGTCCTTTATCCCTGCCTGTTTTGTGCTGGCGGTCGACTGGACCAGTATCGGTCGACCGGGCCGGTCGACCGATGTGCACAAGATGTGCACGTTGCCATCCTCTTAGGCCGGTCGATCGCACGGTCGACCGACTGAAGTTCCCTTACTCTCGGGTAAGGGCGGTCGACCGAAGGCTTAAACCGGTCGACCGGGCAGTTGACCGACTGAAGTTCCCTTGCTCTCGGGTAAGGGCGGTCGACCGGAGGTAGGCAACGGTCAGAATTTGACCGTTGCCCAGTCGACCGCCCGGTCGACCGTAAGGTCAGAAATGACCAGATTTGGCTGCCAACGGATCTATTTTTCAAATTGCTATAGATAGGACTTTTGCTTGGCTGATTTCAACAAGATTTTTGAGAGCTTTACTTTTCATCTCTCTAAAGTTTTTGCAGCTATTAAAAGAAAAGTTTTGGGCTAAAAGTTTTGATTTTGATTTGTATTTTCAAGGGTTGGATATTCAAAGAATAGAGATTTTGGGAAATTGGTTTTTGGTTGATATTCTTGATATATATCTTATATTTTTTCAAAAGTTTTCTTTGAGATTTTATCTTCCATACTCCTTGATTTTCTTACAGTTGAGCTATTCCTCTATCCTATCTATAGGATCCTTATGTTGGTGAGAAAGAGAGTTTGTGGGAAGTTCTTTGAGATCACCAAGAGTGGTTTGTGGTCCTTGAGATCACTAAGTTGTAATCTTTGCTTTGGCTTGTTGTTACCCCTCTTGTGGTGAGGTGGTTGTTGGTTGTTGGCTAGATACCTTACCTCTTGTGTAGAGGTGGTTGTTGTTGAAGAGAGGAGGTGTGTTCTCCTTGTGTTGTATTACCCAAATCCTCATTCCCTGTGTGGGAAGTACTTTGTGGACGCATTAGTTGAAATCCTTCTGTGTGAAGGCTGGGACGTAGAGCGGTGGCTCGAACCTCGAAACACATCTCGGCGTTTGATCAACTTTCTCTAAACTCTCTCTTTAATATCTAGCATTGATTCATATTGCTCTTATATATATATATATATGCTTGGGTTTGATTGTGTGCCATAATTGTGTTAAACCAAGAGAGCTTCATATAGCATCTCAACTCTTATTCAGAGGAATCAAGAGGAGTTAGTTCAGAGCCCTTCACCGGGAATTCGGCTACATTTTTTGGTTACACTAAGTGTGTTGCAATTAGTTTTTAAATTTCACATTATTTGTCATTAGATTAGCCATACACCTATTCACCCCCCTCTAAGTGTACTTTCAATATAATCACTAGACAATCTCTTATTTAATCCAAATCTTAACTACCTAATCTACTCCCTATATAATCCTTCTAAAACTAAACCTAATCCTAAAAAACAAACTCTTATATCTCCTTCCCCACCCTATGCTGCCAGCAGCACCATCACAACCAACCTCATGCACACCACGCCCCCGCCTCTGCCCATCACCACCGCAACCCCGCGACCTCCGCGAGAGCACCCATCATTGTCGAAGACCAGCCGCCCAACAATAGCCCCCTACATCCCCTGCCGCACACCCATCGTGCGCCATCACTTTCCCCCACCTTCTCCTTCACAGCTGCATCACCTTCCCATGCTCATGCTAAAGGCCAGTCCCAACATCTCCATAGCATCCGGGTTGTGATCCACCGTCTTCCCTCCATGTTCCGCCGGTGAGCCTCCGCGAGAGCCGCCCATCTCCGTGTGCCCAGCAGCCTCTCTCAGCAGCCCATCTCCTGTCTGAGCTCCTTGCAAAATCTCGAGCACACAGCCCTATGGCTGCCGCAACTTCCCCCTAACAACACTGTGGCCCCTCCTCCAGCACTGCCCAAGCTTCATGGCTCTGCAACGCCCAGACCAACACAATGCAGGCACATATTTATCACAATGTGATGATTTCAGATTGCTTGGTAATAAATTGGATTTGGGTCTGTACCTTATTTTAGTTGGGATATTTCTTTTCAAATATAGCCCACGGCAACAACAAAGGCAAGCTAAGCCCCCAACCTTTTGGCCCTTGAAGCATTCTCTGAGCCATTTTTCGTCTCTCTGTGAGTCACCGTTGATCGCCGTTAGCGAGTGCAAACGTACCCGCGCCCTTCCCACCGAGTTCATCTGTCCATCGACATCTTCTGCGGCTTCCGCCCCCTCCGTCGGAGCCTCCGTCGGTGCGCTGAAAGTCTTCCCACGGCTGTGAATTCTCTCCCCTCTCTGTGCATATTTGTGTGTGGTGAATTAAAAGTGTATGCATTAATAATTGTTGGGGCCACATATGTAATAATGTGTAAATATATGTATATGTTGTGTGTAATTTGGCACCTTCCGCCTCCTCGTGGATCGCCGTCGGCGAGCGCGAATGAACCCTTGCCCTTCACGGTGAGATCCTTTATCCGTCGACGTCCTCCGCGGCCCCCTCCGTCGGCGCGCCGCAAGCCTCCCCCGCGGCATGCGTGAGTGCATCTCTCTCTCTCCCCTCCTCTGTTTACTTTAGTGTGTGTGTTTGTTATTGTGAATTAATGTGATTGATAGTGTATATATTATTATGTGGGTACCTTTATGAATATGTATTATAATGTGCATGGTATATATATGCAAATGTGTGTGTTATGTGTATGGGTGTACGTGCGTGAGTGCTTGTATGAATGTATAGATATATGTATGTATGTATGTATGCGGATATGCGTGTATGATGTGTATGCATGGATGGGTATGTGTATATGTATGTATGTGTAAACTCATATATTCGTATGTATTTTGGTATACGCATGTATGTATAATGTATGCTTGAGTGTATGCATTGAGTACGTATATATGTATATGTGCATATAAGTGGGTGCATGTGTTACATTATGATGTGTGTGCGCGTGAGTGTGTTTTTAATATGCTTGCATGTGTGTGTATGTATTTATATATGTATGTGTAACGTGTACGAGTATGTATATGTATGGGTGTATGCTTGACGGTGTGCACGTGTCTGTAGAGTGCAGGTGTCGTGTGTATTGTATATGTGCACGTGTGTCTAGGAGTGTTAGGTGGCATGTTGCAGCGATTCGGACCCGTTACAGGAGATTTCGGATTGTACTCGTTGTGGACCCGATGCACAGGCAATTCGAAGACCGATCCATGAGATGATCCCTAGATCAATACCGGTTCGTGCAGTGAAGACCAGACGGCGATTTGGTTCCAAAACCACGTTATTTCATGCGAGTTTTTGCTTTTGTATCGTTTTCTTGTTTCTCGTTGTTAATATTATTTATATATTAACTGTATCATTTCTTTTGACCATCTGATATATTTGACTAGTATGATTACCGTGCCATTTTATATGACATCAGTGACATACACCTTATGTATTTAGTTGATATGAGCATTTATTGGCGTCATTTCATGTGTTAGTAATTCGTCGTTGTTTGGTTTAGGCCTACTATTGATATACCATAGACTAAACTTGATCTTGAGCTGACCTAATTGTGATGAATCTTAGAATATTACTGAAAGTTGCTGGGAAAGTATCGTTAGACCATGACGCTCGGTACAACTTTATTCATCGTATACATGATTATTGTTCACTGTTCTTATTACTATTCACCGTGTATACGATTACAGTACTGTACTGTTACTGTCACTGTATCATCCCAGTGTTTTATGTAACATGATATTGATTACTTTAATTGAATTAAATAATAATGTAAATTGATAACTTACACTGGGATTAAAAAAATTGATGGAGGAGACAGCGTCTGTATTTTAGGTGGACCTAGGATACAGGTTGCGCAGCCGATTGAGGGTTCCACTGCAGGGTTCCTGGGGGATGACTAACATCTCATCTGTACTGTTATTGTTCCACTGTTCATACAGTGAGATCACTGTTACTGAGTGCCTAACAGTACGGCCTGGTTCAACGCCAGGAAACTGAGACTGTAGTCCTGGGTATGTACGGGACCTACCTAAAGCATGAACAATTTCTCCAACCGATCAGTTTTAATAATATAGGACTTTGATTGACATGTGTAATAGGCGTAGTATGAGATGCGTCTATTACAGGTGACAGTTGGTATTCGCTGACATAATGAATAATAATGAACTGTTTATAGTATATTGTGACTGACCGTAATCACCTGACTGTACATATATATAATTATGATAGACATATGATTGCACACATCACCGGATTGTATACCAGACTAATGACATATGCTAGGTTACACATCTTGACATTAGTGGCTTCCTTTTATCATGATACCAGTGATATATCGTTCATACCTTTGTTCTTAATATTGATTATTCTGTTATCTTTTATTTCAGTTATCATGTTGTTATTGCTTACATTGTTATTATGCACGAGCACCTTTCCTTTACACATACACTCATTAGGTCGCTTCTGACGATCCTTGATTCGTATGTCCAGATACTGGATGTTTCATGTTATTGATCTGGTGTTCGATGTGATCGTACGCTTCGCGAGGAGCTGTAATCTCTCTCTTGTGGTTCTGGTATTCTTATATCTCTTGTCTTCTTGTCATTTCCTGATTCTCGATATATATCAGATTCAGTCCTTATTCCAGTTCTTTTTATATGATATCATGCGTGGATGCTTATATATAACATTACAGTGATCGTTGATTCATTATAGTTTAAATTTATAACTTGTTCTGGGTTACTTAAGACTTAGCGTGTATACATGAGGTATTTTCCTTATGTATATGTGTCGCCGACTCTCGTCGCGACTCCGTTTCCACGTATTTTGGGAAGCGGGGCGTGACACTTTCTTTGTGAAATACATGGAGTACCACATACCTTCCTGATTGAGCTAAGTTTTTTTTTTAAGCTAGGTTACACTTCATTTTTAACACTTCTCTAAATTTCTCTATTGCCAGTAAGCTGAATGGAGAATTTGGCGTTGTTTGGGCCTTAAGTTGGTATTTCCTAGAAATAAGAAGTAATGCAATTCTGTGTATCTCAAAAATATCTGATCTTTTCTATATTTTGCTTGCTTTGCTTTTCTTCTTAATTTTCTGTGTCTTATCTTCATGTTTGTTATCATTTATTGTTTGAATAGAAGATTGCAGCACTGTGATTTTTTTACCTACCTTAGCAATGTACCTCTTAAGGAAAATTGGTGCTTAGTTTCTTTTATAAAGTTATCCAGAATGCTTGATTTCTATTGTGTTAAATTGATTAAGCAACATGGAAATGGACTACCAGATTTCAAGAGATACTAGATTAAAAACCGATTATTATTTTTTTTTTTTTTTGGGAGGTAAAAACCAAATATGATTCCTCATTCCTGAGTAAGTGTGTGCATGTGTAGATATGAGAGAGTACCAATTCATTTCTCGATCCATCTGTTCAAACTCAAGGCCTTTGTTAACAATTCTATGCCTGCCGCGAGCTGTCTGGAAACGAGCCAGGCTGATCCATAGCTGTCCCTGAACTACCTTCAGCAGTAGGACTGGAAATATCATCAACCTTGACAAATCCTTCTCCCCTTCATCTTTTGTCACGTAGGAATACACACTATGTGCAATCCCAGGTGCCAGTACCAAGTACTTCCATTATCAAAGATAACAACAATGGAGAATGTGAGATATATAACAATATCAATAAGTTATGTAACAATAAAACTTCATGAACTATAAATGCATACCTTGAAGCTACCCAGCTCTGCCATGGCCATTCTGTGAAGAGCCCTGGTTTTGATGCCATAATCCTCTCCTTTGTTCCCCTCCCACTAATCTTGTCACTCTGAGTGAACCAAGTTTTATGGCCATCTTATATAGAGGCTTTATGTTGGTGGTAAATACTTGATCATAAGTGTATCATTTAATAGTTTCTAAAAGAAATAGTGTGGTGAAGAACTGGGGATTGAGATATAAATGCTTGTTTGTACGGAGATCTTAAAATTTATGCTGATGTTTAAATAAGGCCAAACTTCCTTCAATTCTCCCCTCTGTGACATGGCAGTGTCTTCTTTTGATGCATGGCTGGCCTTCAAGTGCAACAAATAGGAAGAGGCCTGATAGGACCAAAATTCATTGGAGTCACATGCCATGAAGAGTAGGGACTCAATTTGTTGATGAGGGGCAGGCATGCTCTTCTCTCTTTGTAGTACCAAGGTAAGTTTTTCGTGTTGTTGTGGGTAAATTCCTCGCAGAACTCACCTCTCTGCATATTTACAATGTTATAAATATTTCCTTTTGGAGAAACAACTTTTCTTCTATTTACGTCCAAGCAGCTAGCAGGGGAGAAATTCTGACAGTTTATTACACCCTGACCTATAGGGGCCGTTTGTTTCGCGTAAAAGTCCGTAATTCGTAAATGACTTACAATCCAGTTACAACTACGGCGTTTGTTTGGACCGTAATTCATAAAAGACTTACACAACCCAATTACCCTCACTTGCAACCCAATTACCACTCACTTACAGCCCAGTTACAGTTAATTTTATGGTCATGCAAATTTGTATTATTTTTTTATGTTAATATTAATTTTTTTTAATATTTAACATTTTTAATATTTATTTGCAATATTAAAACTTTTTAAATCACCAAATAGTTAATTTTGTGATCAACTTTTTCACTTACGACTTACACATTACGACAACCAAACACCGTAAAGCACAATACACTTTCCACTTACAACTTTATATTACCAACCAAACACCATAAAGCTTACATGCATGTAACTAATTTACAACTGTAAATGACTTTACCAATTACAACTTACGAATTACGGCCAATTACGATAACCAAACAGACCCATAGAGTACAGAGTTGTCTCTATAATGGAATATTCTATTTCTTTGAATTACTATAATACTATTTGTGCAATTCTACAACTGCCAACATTTCTGAAAGTTGTCATTGTGCCTTCCAATCATCTTATCAGTTATTGAATGCAGTTCAATGCAGATAAGATTATGGTAACATGCTAACATTTCTGATACAAGTATGGGTTGAACTTGATATTAATTATAAAAATGATGACTCGATGTATTCAGTTCTATATTTGGTCAAATGTATTTCGTTCTAGCTTAGCTTTCTCTAGCCTCCATGTTTGGATTGGCACTGTTTTTTGCCCTTTCTGTTGCTGCTGATATAGTGAAGCTTGAGTTAATTCTGAGTATTTAGCACGTCTAACTCACATTCATGTATAAGGAAGCCGATCTCTTTTGGTGAGTTATTCTTCAGTTCCTGTTAATCTGGATACAAAAAGGATAAACCAAACATGAGGATTTACGTAGGAAAAAAAATTCATTTTCTTTTCCCAACCTCTCTTTTATTTTAGGCACAGTTTCCAATAAGCAGTACATTATGTGATAGGGTTATCTTGCAAAGAGTTGTACATAAAAAAAAAGTCTAGGGCAACAGGTCCTCTCCGTATTCCTGCCATCCTGCATTGCCCATATCTCTGATTTAGGCTTCATTTTCTGCAGAAATAATAGCTAAGATGTAATTAAGTCACCATGTGCACACCTGCAGCATTGGCTGAAACTTGTGCTGCCAAAACTTAATAACAGCACGGCAGTTCTGGGCCAGCAAAATTTGTCCTTCTTGCTACTGTAGATTAATTTAGTTTTCAGAATTTGGTCCTTCATGGCTGCATGAAATAGAGTCACTCTCATGCTCTGTTTTTAGCACTCACCTATTATAGGTTGCCACGATCTTACCATATATTTATCTTTTTGAGGGAAAGGTGGGGCCTAGACCCCCTATCATTAAAATAATAAAGAATGAGGGATTATAGCCGGGGGGTTGGGGGTTACAAGGAAACTAACAATACATCACAAGAAACCAAAGGTGCCGGAGAACAACACACTATGTCGGCTTGCGATTTTTGTGGAGGGAAGTGCATTTGCCAAAGAGTCACCAACGAGGAAATCCGATTACCAAGCTCCAAGATAGAAGAGGATTTGACATTAAAAACCCATTGATTCTGCTCGAGCCAAACTACCCAAAATGTCGCGTTGACAACACAATCCCATCGGTTAAGCTTCATTGTGCGGGATGTTGGATAGCCTCTGATCCTTCCAAGGGATGCGATGGAAGAAGGTCAATAGGAAATTGCAAAACGGTTTCTTTCAGACGCCCAAAATGTGGGGAGAGAGTGTAAAAACTTAATGGCGGAATTTTTTAACTCCTTGGCGATTGCATAGAGTTTGCATGGAGTGCTAAGATACAACAGATACGTGAATACATCAATATGAAGCAGCATTTTACTTAGTCTTTCGACAGACCATCTTAGCTGTCGACAACCCTATCCCCCATGGTTGTCGACAGGCATTTCTTGAGAGTCGGGTGTTTTACAGACTGGCTTAGTCTATCGACAGGCCAACTAGCCTGTCGATAACATTTGGTCTCTAGGCGATTTTTAAGTTAGATTCAGAATCGTTTCTAATCCAAATTCTAAGTTTTTGGTTTCATTTTCTTCATGGACTGTGGCTATATAAAGAGGGGTATTGTCCCTATGTATTTTATTCTATAATTGATTGATTAATAAAATCTCTCTCCTCTTCTACCCTAAGAACGTAGGCAATTACCAAACCTCTTTAAATTTGTGTGTTCTCGATTTTTCCTTTTGTTTACTTGTTTGTGCAATTGGTGATTATTCTATGGAGTGATGTTCTCTGTTGCTGGATTTCAACAAGTGGTATCAGGCTTTCCGGGTTCGACAAGGAGTTTCGTTCAGGTGGAGCAAATCACTTTAGAGACTGTCTACAGTTACGGTTGAAGGTAAAGATCTGATTTTTTCTATTTGGATTTGTTTTCACTAATCATTTTTCGCATTGCTTTGAGGAATTTACTGAGGAGATGGTCGAAAATAGTCAATCATTGGTGAAATCTGTGAGTCATCTTCTGATGAAGATTGATGTCATGAAGTTTGATGATACGAACAATTTTGGGATGTGGAGATGTGAGGTGATGGATGCCCGATGGCATCAAACCTCGAAGACTCTACGTCTAGAAGAAAAGCCGAAGGAGACTTCTGAGAACAACTGTGACATGATGAATCGGATGACGTGTGGCGTCATTAGGTCTTGTTTGACACAAGACATCAAGTATCACATGCTGTATGAGATTCCGTAAGGAAGATTTGGGAGATCCTTGAAACGAAGTGTCTGATAAAGGCATTGAGACTCGATTACATCTGAAGAGGAGGCTTTACCAATTTCAGTTGAAGAGAGGACTCCTTATTGATGATCACATGAATAACTAAAGGAAGTTTCTTGCAGACCTAGTTAATATGGATGTGGCGATCGAAGAGGAGGATAAGGCATTGATTCTTCTGAAACTCTTCCTGATAAAGAGTATGAGACATTCATCCTAACCTTGATCAACGGTAAATAAAACTTAACTATAGTGATATGTCAGCTATAGTTAAGTGTTATAGGAAAGACAAGCAGCCTTCTTCCAAGAGTACTTCAGCAGAAGCGTTGACGATAAGAGGTAGGAGTTCCAGTAAGAAGAGCAAAGGCGATCGTGATAAATTAAAGTCCAGACAGGTTTCAGAGATCTGAAGAAGAACCAAAACTCTTTCTGCAAAGAGTAGAGAACTAGAAGGTTGATTGTTTAAGGATAAAAAATAAGAATAGAGTCGAAGACCGAGGCAAATCTCTACAGGTGATCAGTACCTAATTAGGTAGTACTTCACAGGCAGGTGGATCGGACTCAGACTCACCGATATTCTCATTCTCAGTCACTACTCTTACTATTGGTTACTCAGGTGATTCTGAGTGGATGCTAGATACATAAGATACGTATCATGTGTATCCCAATAGGAATTGGTTTTCTAACTTTGAGAAGCTAGATGGTTGTTTTGTTGTCATTTGTGATAGTTGGTTGTTTTGTTGTCATTTGTGATAGTCCATGTAACATGGATAGGATAAGTACAATCTTTATCAAGATGTTTGATGGATGATGCGGGAGTTGAAAGAAGTGAGGTATGTACTTCAATTGAAAAAGAATCTTATCTCTGTTGGTACTTTGAAAGCATTGGGTCTTGAAGTATCTATTAGAGATGATGTTCTCAAGATGACTAGAGTCTTGATGGTTGTTTTGAAGGGCGTCTGACGTAATAACTTTACTGGTGAAGGGTAGTAAGGTTACAAGGCAAGTGGTGACTTCTACAAATTCAGATGATGATTGCACTCGGCTTTGACATATGAGGCTCAGACATATAAGAAAAAAGTCTTTGCAAGCTCTTGCAAAGTAAGATTTATTGAAAGGTGTCAAAACCTGCAAATTGAATTTTTGCGAACATTATGTCATTGGAAAGAAGACCAAGGTGAAATTCAGCATCGCAAGTCATTGCACTGAGGAGATTCTGGATAATGTTCAAACAGATTTCTGGGGGACCTACCAAGAAGACATCTATTGGAGGTAACCCCTACTTTGTATCTTTTATAGATGATTACTCTAGGCGATGTTTGGTAAATACTATGAAGCACAAATGGAAGTCCTGGAGTTGTTTATGGAGTGAAAAAAGAATATGGAGAAAAACATAGGAAGGAAGATCAAGGTACTCCGTCTAGACAACGGAGGGAGTACATAAGCAATCCTTTCCTGCAGCCATACCATGTTGAGGGCATAGAAAAATACTTCACAGTAAGAAAACACCGTAACAAAACGGGGTGGTTGAAAAGATGAAAATGACCTTGCAAGGGAAGGTCTGATGCATGTTATCCAACGCCAGTATATCGAAATACTTTTTGGTTGAAGCATTGGCGTATGCATGCTATCTCGTTAACAAGTTGTCATCGTCTGTGATAGGAGGTAAAACTTCTTTTGGAAGTTTGATCGGAAAGAGTTGTTCAGGATTATGGTTCGCTACGGGTATTTGATTGTCAACTTATTATCATATCAAGGAAGATAAGTAAGACCCGAGTGCGAGGAAGGGTGTGTTCGTGGGATTCAAGAAAGGCATAAAATGTTACAAAATTTGGGATCCGAAGGACAAGAAGTTTATCTTGAGTAAAGATGTCACATTTGACGAGTCTTTAATGATGAAGCCTAGAGACTCTCAGCAGGTGGAGAGTGAGACGACCGACATAATATCGCAGCAAGTGGATACTACTTCACCGTCTATAGAAAGATCAGTATCATTTGAGATTATACCCGCGGTGACACAGGGTGGTGATCATGCAACCGATCAGGATGCTGATGCTGATGTTGAGGATCAAGGACAGGCTATGGGTAATGTTCAAGAAATTATTGCAGTTGAAAGAGCCTGCAGGAATTCATGTAAGCCTAGTTGGCTTACTACTAACATGATTGTGACCTATGCTCTCCCAGTCGTTGAGGAGGCAATCCCGTCTACAGGAAAGCTGAAATCAGTTTAGAGTCTAAGATGTGAAAGTATGCCATAATGAAAGAAATGAGTTCTCTACACAAGAACGATACTTAAGAACTATTAGAGTTGCCAAGGGAAAGAAGGTGATTGGTTGTAAGTATGTATTTGTAAAGAAATATGGATCTATCAATGATGATAATGTACGCTACAAGGCCAGATTGTTAGCTAAAGATTACGCACAATGAGAAAGCATTGACTACAATGAGGTATTCTCAACCGTTATGAAGCACTCGTCTGTTCAGATTTTACTGGCATTGGTGGCACAATTTGAGTTGGAGCTTGATCAACTCGATTTAAAGACTGCTTTTCTCCATGGCGATATTGAAGAGGAGATCATTATGTCTAAGCCGACAGGGTTCAAAACTGCAGGAAAGAAACATATGATATTTAAGCTGAAGAAATCGTTTTATGAGTTAAAGCATCATCAATCAAAGCAGTGGTATAAGCATTTGGACAGCTTCAGAAGAGGCAAGAGGTACACACGAAGACATTATGACCCATATGTGTATACCGGGAGGAGAGTACATCTATCTACTATTGAATGTGGATGATATACTTATCGCTTCTAAGAGCAGATCTGTAATTGATAAACTAAAGAAGAACTTATTTTTCGAGTTCAAGATGAAGGATCTAGGTGAGCGAAGATGATGTTAGGCATGGAAATTGAGCGAGACCGGAAAGGTGGCAAAATTAGCTTGACGTAAAAGCGGTATTTGAAGAAGGTACATCAGAAATTCAACATCAACAGAGATACGATGTCTGTAAGTACACCATTGACTTCTCATTTCAAGTTAAAAGCTACTGTCTCCTACATATGTTGAAGAGCGTGAATACATGACTTATGTACCCTATGCTAGTGTGGTTGGTAGTTCAATGTATGCAATAGTGTGACAAGGCCCGATTTGTCCAAGTTGTCTCAATGGTTAGCAGATACATGCACGATCCCTGCAGCGGTCGTTGGAGGCAGTAAAGTGGATTCTACGATACATCAAAGGTACCATACATATTGGTTTAGTACTCAAGAAGGATTTACAGGCAAGCAGGAGTATATAGGTTACATTGATTCTGACTACGCATGAGACCATGACAAACGTTGGTCTACAATGGGATATGTGTTTACATTATCTCAAGCGCCAAGAAGCTGGTGCTCTACTCTACAGTCTAACGTCGCATTATCTACTACGAAAGCTGAGTGTATGGCCATGGCATTAAGCTATGAAGGAGACAATTTGGCTTTAAGGGTTGCTTGACTTGTGGACTGATCATGATCTCTTAAAAATCAACTGTGATAGCATGAGTGTTATCTATTTGACAAAGAACTAAGTGTATCGTGTAAGGACGATGCACATCGACGTCAGGTTCCACTTTGTTTGGGAGATTCTTGATGAAGGTGACATCGAGTTATAAAAGATTCACACGCAGGCGAATCTCGTCGATATGCTTACCAAGGTTGTTTCGGGAGTGAAGTTTGCATATTATAAGGATTACTCCATATCATTCAAGATGCTTGAGCTCGGCGGAGCTCATTTGAAAGAATTAGGATGGCTTGATCCCCTGAGCAGGAGGCACATAGGCAACCAAATTGGTGCAGGCTGATGGAGTCGACATGATGCTATGTTGTTTTCAGCTCAAGTTTGAGAAATCTTCACCGACGTGGAGAATTGTGGGGAGAGAGTGTAAAATCTTAATGGTGGATTTTTTAACTCATTGTGATTGCACGAAAGTAATGCTAGGATGCAACAGATATGTGGATACGCAAATAAGGAGTAGCAATTTACTTAGTCTATCGATAAGCCATTTTGGTTATCGACAGAGCCCTGTCGACACGCCTACCATAGCTGTCGACAGGCATTTCCCGAGAGTCGGGTGTTATGCAGACTTGCTTAGTCTATCGACAGGCCACTGGCTTTTTGGTCTTTGGGCGGTTTTCAAAAGTTGGATTCAAAATCATTTCTAATTCGAATTTAGAATTTTTGGTTTTCTTTTTTCATGGACTCTGTGGCTATATAAAGAGGGGTATTGTTCCATGTATTATATCATGTAATTGATTGATAATAAGATTTCTCTCCCTTCTGCCCCAAGGACATAGACAATTGCCGAATCTCATTAAATTTGTGTGTTCTCGATTTCTTCTCTTGTTTGCTTGTTCGCGTAATTGGCGACTATTCTCTGGTGTGTTGTTATTCTCTGTTGCTTGGATTCCAGCACAATTCCAGAGTGAAGGGTAATGTAGAAAAATATGTGCAGCATTTTTCGGATTTACCCCACAGAATAAGCACGGAGAAGAGATTTGAATTCTCTTTTTATCTTACCCTATATTTATATGATGGTGAAATGTTTCCCAGTATTCACACTCATTCATGAAGTATGATTTGCCTCATAATTCTGAAGGGGAAAAATAAATTTACTCTATGATATTTCTAGCATCTAGCTATAGGAAGATGTGTTTTTATTTTGACTGACAAGGAAGTCCCTTGTTTTAGAGCACCTGTGTGAGGTTGTTTACATAAAGTCCACCTGCCATATATTGGTGGTTTGTTAATTTATTCCCAGAAAAAAAGAGAGGACCCGTCAAAGTTCCCCTCAGGAACCCATTGAAATGATAATTTTAGCTCATAACCTCTTACTTGATAACTGCAATGCTCAGCTCCCTCATTCCCCATTGGTAGGAATATAACTAAACATTCATAGAGAAAATTGTGGACCAGTCATCAATTGGCTGTCGCTGGTGGTTGTCCAGCGTAGAGTAGCGAGGCCAGTCAGAGAACATGACCATGTGGGGCAGTCAAACCAGTTTGACAGCTTCCTGATGATGTGAGTTCAACTCTAATTCAGCCTTTTGTTATTTGGAAAATCTTCGACTTTGGAACACCAATAGAGGTCCCTTTTCTTCATTTAACTAAAATAGGTTCCATATTATATTATTAGAGTATTTATTTGGAGCTTGCAGAGGAGAAAGAAGAAAAACGATAAGAGAAATGGATTGAAATATTGATTTGAAACTTTTTTTTTTTATTTTTCTTATCATAATCATTATGGACCGTCTTAAAGTGTGCTCACTAATAACTTTTCATGTAAACATGGTGTGCTCACTAATA